>CM040238.1:163551344-163601796 GCA_022545495.1 Chrysanthemum lavandulifolium | reverse complement strand
ATGCTAGATGCAAAGTTGTAAATCATGGGTGACCTCCTTGGGGAGATTGTTAGAATTGGAAATTCTATAAGTGAAGCATCGGTCACCCCAAATATAATCTAGCTTAAGTTAGCTCGTAGACATATCGCTTATTACGTTATTTGTTAGTTAGTTATTAGCATAGTATAGTCTAGTGCAACACCGTGGAGGAAGGACGGTCTTTACCCATTGTATGCCTCGATCACACCCGAAGGAGGCGTAATACTTTAGAAATAGCCCTCTCCCACAAGGGAGAGGGTTGATGTTCATTAAGTAATCTAACCTTCCATTTGTTTTATCTCTAGAACACTCCACTTTCTCTCCCTAAAACCATATATTTATACGCCCATATTTGTTATGTTTGATGTGTTAGTGAAATCCAATATGTTACAAGAGGGCTTAGCTGCATGTAGCACACATGCATACAACGAACATAATATCTCGGTCTACTCATGAGATACATCAAGGATCCAATCATACTACGGTACTTAGTTTGATCAATCGGGATCCCGAGAGGTCCTCATCCGCTTTTGTTCTCCACTATAAGAGTGTCAAGAGGTGATAGAATCGATGCTAAAGGTTGTTTAGACCTTATCTAGGATCACAATAACAATGAACAATAACACGCAATGAATAAATCAAAATATAAAAGTTATTGCTACAAGATTTCTTCGTCATCATCTCTACTCTATTACAAACACAACCAACAACCCCAATACTATCTTGATCAATGATTGTACGGTTATCCTAACACTAAAAATAACAGGATCAATGAATATTGACCTTGGGAATAGACAAATTACAAGTCGACTTCTACAAACTAGGGCAAAAACCCACGCCTGGTTTTTCTCACACACACACACTATTTTGGTGTTCACATGTTGACACACAATACTAAATGTCCCTTTATCTCTTTATAAACTAGAGATACTAGGGTTACCGATTCGATAAAAATCAATAATGATAAGTTTGTAGTATTTGGGTAACTCAAACGTGTTAGGTTTGAGCACCGAGATCGCTCGAACGAGGTTGAATGGAATTTTCAACTCACGCCGCGATTATCGGGATTTGAATGGGAAAAGGGGATAATATGATGTTTTCTAAACTACGGGGCAAGGGAAGCATAAAATGGAAATTACACTATGGGAAATCCTAAATACGCAAATAAAACTAAAATGTAATAAATGAAATGCAACTACGTCTAATCTAAATCCTAAAAATGATCTAAAATTACTTCTACTCTAAAAATGCAATTTGAAAACTATTTAGAAATTAAAACTAATTTTTTAAGATTTTTCTGGAATTTATTAAAATTAAAAACTAATTTTTAACTTTTAAAACAAATTTAAAATACTAAAATTATGAAAATAAAGGGGAAAATTATGAAACTATTTTTATAAAATCTAAATTAACTAAAGAGAATTTTCAAAATCGACTTTGTATTTTTCTGATGATTTTTCTATTTTCTATGAATTTAAAACTATTTAAATCTAATTAAATGGCTAAAATTACAAAGTAAACTAGGAAAATCTAGAAAAATTATTTTTTGCTTTTGTATTTATCTTAATCTATGAAAATTGAAAATTATTTTTTGAGGATTTTCTCGATTTAATTGTAATAAAAGCTATTTAAAAAATCCTAAAACCTGCTTTTAAAATAGGAAAAATAGTAATCGAATCGAAAAATCTGAAATTTCGTGAAAAGTCTAAAATTATATTCTAAGTTTATGAAAAATATAAAAACTATGGCTTATGTTTACGAATAACAAGCTGTAGTGTAACTGACTTCTAAATAAGCTACTATGATAAGCTACAGGGTGCAATAAGCTACCAAACTCCTACAGAAGCTAATTTGTGCTAAAATAAGCTAATTCCAACTTATAACAGCTAATCCTAACCTATATTGAGCAAACTACCACTGATTGATGCTAACTGCTTTTTAACTAAAGCAAGCTTTACCCCTATGTTTAAGTTAAAGCACAAGCTTATATAATAAGCTAAAGTGAAACCAAAACCGTGGTTCTCAAGACCACCAACCAAAGAGTAATTGTACCAAATTTCGTATCAAGACAAGCTTAAATGAAGCTAATACAAAGCCTAGAAAGTTTGATGAAAACCGTTTTGATACTTTTGACTTTGTGAAAAGTAATTGAAATTTGACTTTAGTGAGATTAGATTCAATTTTATGAACCGAGATTTATGTTTCAAGCTAAAACAAAGTTAAATCAAGCTTCTCTAATAATATCTAGGCCTAAATCAAGCTTATGATTTCTAAAATCTTAATGATATGAACCTAGAATGATTTGAGGTGATTTGACTATTTATGATTTAAAGCACAATTTAACAACCGATATTAACACTATTATGCCAAATACTACTTTTGCAACAAAACCTACCACAGATTTGACCTATATCTCGATTCACATCTTATTCCAAACGTTACTTTGAATTATGATATGCAAATTAATCAATTCAATCCTAAGATCTTAACCTTCATTAATGCTAGAATGACTTAAACAATGATGCTACACCTAAATCATGCAATATAATCAGTATTAACTAACAAATGATCAACTATGCTAATTATGCAGATTAAACTCAGAACATGCACATGATGACATAAATTTATAAACCACTACTTACAATGAATACATATTATAACAACTATTAAACTACTAACCAATATTAAACTAAAGTAAACTCTAATGAATAGGAACTAAAGATTATGACAGATTGCAAAGCAAATGAGTACTCACATGAGGTCCAGCCACTATGGCTTGTAATTCGGTTAAATAACCACTACCTAATACTGATTTCAACCCATTTCAACATAATCAACCCATTTTCATCCTTAGATCAAGAATCCGTAATGCTTTTTGAGATTTTTGAGTATAGTGAGAGTAGGACCGAGTAGACTACACAATAAGCTCTAAATAAGTATTTGATGAACTTAAGATAACAAAACATAAGTCGAAAACCTCTTTAGAATTGATTCGAGATATTTTGATTTTTCAAATATTTTTTTTATTTTTTTGTAATTTTTGTTTTGAGAATTTAACAAACTTAAAATGATTAAGAATAAGGTAATTTTAGATCAAATATAGTAACAATAAACCGATAGAAACAATAAAACAAAGGATTAAGAAAACTAAAATCAATTTTATTACTCAAATCAATACAACTTTGGAATTTAAAATAGAAAAGAAATTACAATATTGAAAGCATTAAAACTATTACTCTACTCGGATAATCTACTACTACTCTACTCCTACTCTACATGATTTTCTCTGTGGAATCGTGGTGCTTTTATACTTGAGCTCGAGGCTTTGAGAAGGATCCGAAGCTATCAGTGTGCTTTCTCGAGCGCTTCGTCCCTTGGATCACCCCACATCATCCATTCATTTTGCACCTTGGATTAAACTAACCACGTATGAGTAGCCAATCAGATCAAGGGGAGTTGTGGATTGCCAACCGGCATTCCCTATGTGTCAAGATGTCAAGATAAGTACAATCGCATCTTTAATTGCTTTGATTTCAATGAAATAGACTAGGGGCAATTTAGGTTCTTCGTACTGGAATATTGGGGGTGGATTTTGGCGCGTGTGTTTCTTTATATTTATTTGTTTTGGTTGACTAGTTGACCGGTATACGGGTTGGCTGGTTATAGTTTTGGACCGGGTAAAATGTATTAGGTATTGGGCTTAGGATTTATGGATATGAAATGGACCCAAGGTGTAGTTTAAAGATCAAAAGTGTACAAGCTGAAATTTCAGGGACTAGAATTGTAAATCTGAAAATATAATCCAAGGGCCAATCTTGCCATCTTTGAAAATTCCAGGGACCAAACATGTCAGTTCTGAATCTTTAGGGACTAAAACTGCCATTTTGAGAATTGATTGTCCAAACTTGCAAATTCCTTTCCCAGCCTCGGCTTTTTGGATTCTTCTTTCTCTCGTGCTCGATTTTCTTGCTTTGGCTTTCTTTTGTCTGTTTCATCATATCCGTATTCTGCACATATAAAAACTCAAGAAACACATAAATATTAACAATAAACGGCTCTTTCTTGGTTATTTTGGGTCCGATTTTGATAATGAAAAGATATGTGTTTTAGCACATATCAAAATACCCAGACGAGACCATTGTCGTGTCCTCACGCAATGTAATCAACTCACGCTTAAAACCAAGGATTTCAATCTCTTCTACTAAACCTATGAAAAAGTAGCAAAGATTCCTCAAAAGAGATTAAGAAAGCCTTAATTCTAAAAACGCCCCGTTTACCTTTTAATTCACATGCATAGATATTACGATTAAGCACATTTTGGTTATGAGTGACGGTTTGTTGAACTTTCATGTCGATCAATAACTCCAACATTTTTTAAACGACATGTTAGGATCACGGAGTAGGAAACACAACACAGCGTGAAGTGACCATACGGATAGAATACATCGTCCCTGATTTTTCACAAGTTCCCAAACTAAGCGTAAAATCGAAATCATTGTTAAATACAACTTTATATGCTAACACTACCCATGGAAGTTACTTGTGTAATTACCGTTTGTTCCCATTTTCCTATTTTCCTCTAGATTTTTTTATTTTTGGGAGAAATGAATTTCTTCAAATTTCTCGCTTCGATAATTTTTATTCCGATAAAGATACAAAGCTAAGTCGATAATTAGTTATCCATCTTCTCAAGAACCATTGTTCCAAAATGAGGTCCACATCAAGGAATTTTTATTCACTTATACTTTTGACTTTTTCGACCAAGTTTTTTTTTTTTTTTTTTTTTTTTTTATTATTATTTTTTTTTTATTATTTTTTTTTTTTGCACTTATACTTTTACTTATATGAGCTATGAACTACGGAGCTTCACGGGGTAATTCCAAGACTATAGGCTTCATGAAATGAGGATCCCGGTTGGCTAGACTAAGACCTCACTCAATCCCGGCTAAAGATCCAAGGGTCCGATCTTGACACCGCAGCTCAAAACTTTACTTATTACTTTTCACTTATCACTTATTGCTTATTTATTTATTACGGATCCTTGATGTGTACCCAATTTTTAAAACAAAGATTCTTTGAAGAAGGTAAAGAACTAACTATCGCCAAAAACTCAACATCTCTAATTATTTATTAGACATATATGGGGTGAAACAATCTTGTGGGAACAAAAAGCCATAAGTACCTTCGATGGGCTCTAAAGAGAACCAACTACTCCACGCTTAGCATCTAAACTCATAAGTAACTCAATCATTCCTCGATCTCCATAAATTTAAAATCCCAAATAATGAGATCCGCGGATGCTTAGCCGATAATTAAATTATCTATGGTTAAGGGAACAAGCTAGGGCTCAACATGCCCGGTCAAGTCGTAATTCTATTCCTACTCTCACCAAATGAAAGTCAACAAGGTGTCAAAGCATATATTAACTTAGCAAATGCTTCAAATAATCTCAAGTCTCGCATTTTAAAGTCACTTATTAGAAACTAGCAAATTCTTGTTTAAGCTTCGTATATATAAAATCACTTAGGGAGACTTGCAAATTCTTGGCCTTTGAGCTAGAATCGCTTTATAGCCTCTTGTCTAAGCAATTAGCAAAGGCTATGTCAAGAAAACGCATATTTAAAGTAACTTCTAAGAGACTAGCAAGGACTTTTCGATCATAAACTAACAAAAGCTTACAAAATTTTTAAAATTTTCACATTTTTGCACAATTTTTCATTTTCTAAGGAAAAACGGGTCATGCGAATTCACGACAAAAATAAGCAAGTGCGGTCAAATCAAATCAAGATTACCCTACCCCAGACTAAAACGAAACATTGTCCTCAATGTTTAAAAGCAAGGTAACACGAAAATCTAAAAGCCGCTTTATTAAGTATGCTAAAAGATAAACGTTAGTCCATAAGATTTTGATATCGGATTTCCATCGGCATCGATCATGAAACTCGAGTGGAGAAAAGACAAACTTCGAGCACGAGAGTCTTCATATCGAACATCCTAAACACAACATCACAAACAACCAAACACGAGAAATCGAAGAGGCTAACCCTTCACGCCACTTATTAGAGAAATAGAAAGAAGATAGAGATAAGCATGGGGTGCCTCCCACGAAGCGCCATCGTTTTGATCACCGAGTCGCTAGCCCCGACTCGTCCCTAATTCATTTATCCTTGGGAAGAAAGTGGTAGAGATACCCGGATCAAATATGGTATCCTCACTCCGAGGAAAGAGAATGGGTGGAATGGGTGGAAAAGAAAGTGTCGGGCTCAAGCACATACGGATAAATCCTCCCATACTTACAAAAGGTATATGAAAGAATGATCCATCATCCGTGGTTTAGCGGGTGGACGAAGGATGACGGATCAAAGTGAGAAAACTCCAAAGAAGACGGGAGCTTATGGTAGAGAAAATGCTACTCGAAGGCTCAATAGTGAAGGCATCCATCGGAGGATCCTTATCTCGGACAACGCTTTAGCATAAAGCTCATCTATGTCGAATATCCCGGTTTAAAGATTTTGTCTTCACATGTTGGCTCAACGGGATAAAGGATGGTGGACTCATTAGAAAGAGAAGAGTCAAGAAAACCATCAAGAACAACCATATCCTCCTCGGGATCATGCACGGCCTCCTCAATACCCGGTGGTATTGGGTCATCAATAACATCCTCAATAATCGGGTCATCAACCGGAGTATCGGAAATCTCGTTCATCACTTTGCTCATATTGACATCGAAGTAGAATAGCTCAAGAATCGGAGGATAAACATCATCAATAGTGGGATTGCCACTAATCTCTTCATCAAATCGAAAGTTTCAAGCTCGGGTAAAAGTCGCTATCTTTAACGGAGATAGGATGCGAACTTGAATTATCGTTAAGGGCTTCAATCTTAGAAATGAGAAGATAAACATTCGACAATGTTTCACGTAATGCTTCATCCTCGATCTCAATATCATCGGCTCAATCTCTTCATTTTCCGCTCAAAATCATTTACTTCTTCTATGTTA
The DNA here is from genome assembly GCA_022545495.1 of Chrysanthemum lavandulifolium. Classification (NCBI taxonomy): domain Eukaryota; kingdom Viridiplantae; phylum Streptophyta; class Magnoliopsida; order Asterales; family Asteraceae; genus Chrysanthemum; species Chrysanthemum lavandulifolium. The sequence continues at coordinate 163,594,778 of CM040238.1, read as the reverse complement.
ACGCGCTCGTAAGGTAAATCGTCGATGAAATCGATGTCTCCATAAGAATCGTTATCGAATCGGAGAACATCTCAACATGATCGCTCGAATTATCAAGAGAAGGCTCATCACAAATATCATCAACAACCTCGGACTCTTTTGGGATTGGGATAAGGATCTCAACATCGATTTATTCCGCTTCCTAATAGTACTAAGATGCTCATCCCCATTATGAGATAGTCAACAGTTCAACGATGTCCGAAGAAATATGATCATCGACCTCTTCCAAACGACGCCACTTCTCTCAACCGCGTGAGTGAAGGGAAGGGTCGAAAAGAAAGGCTCGTAAACGGAAATGGGATAAGAACCGAGGTGGGACAAGTGGTGTGCTCGAGAGCTAGCAATTTCCACCACTTCCGCTCGGTCTCCGCTTCTTTCGCTGAGAGATCGCTTTAAGCTCATAATTCGCCCGCTTTGTTATAACTCGACGAACTCGACAAACTTGTAACAATGAATCGTGAAAGAGAAGGATCGATTCTAGAATTCTTCGGATTAGAGTCAAGAGTACAAACGGAATCACCTCGGGTTCGTAAACATGTTCCATCTCCTCACCGGAGAGGAGGAGGAATCGAGGGTTCATCGCTTATATTTCAAAATTTTCGACAAGGCTTCAAGTTTTTCAATGTTGTTAAGAAAAGCACGACGTTCAAAGAAATCATCTCCGTGACCCTCAGTGGGTTCTTCGGGTAGCTCCGAAATGGTGTGATTGACTTCCGTAACTTGAACGGGTTCTTCATTAATACTTTGTTGAGCTTGCCATTGATTGAAGAAAGTTTGAAGCATATTCTTAAATTCGATTGTTTGTTTCTCAAACATGTCGTGAATACTGTGAAAATCGCCCTCGACACCCTCGGTGGGTTCTTCAATCATAGAATCATTATTCACAATCGGAACGGGTTCTTCATAATTAGAATGTATCTCGGCATACACAGTAAACAACGAAAATCATTCAACGAGTCTACCATACCTCCACAACCATAACAATAATATGGATCAAACGAAGATATCTCGCTGTGGAGGGTAGTCGAAACATTCGAGGATTATTGAAAGAATTGGGGCACATATGATTATAACACCGATAATCATATCCCAAACGTGAATTACAACACCGATGTAAATAGTCGAAGGAGTCCATAAGAATTAAATATAAGAGGGATAAGAGGAAAGAATTAACAAATCGGAGGTAAAGAAGAATATTTTGGGTTTTAAAACTAATTTTGAAAAGGAAAATCTTTTGAGTTTTAAGAAAACCTTTGAAAACACAATCTTTTGTAACCTTCACGCCAACCGGTGCTCTGTAGCTCCCAAAAGTACGCTGCAGCCGAGCGGGAAACGAAGAGTGGATCGTTCTTCACCGCACTTTAATGTCAAGACTTTCCTTATACCCGTATAGGTTGTACTTGAGGTGAGCCGACGTAACAATTAACGCTCGGGTTTGTTTTGTTGGTTTTTATTTTTATTTTATGGTTTTGTAAACACTCTAGGAAGAATGTTTTGGTGTTTTTAGATGTTTTGGGTTTTCAAAATATATATTTACAAAACGACGGTAACTTCACTCGGGAAGGATCTTCAAATGCACGCGATTCGAGACGGAATACTAAAACTCACTACATGCCCTCCCGGCAAGGCGCGCCAAAAATTGATTCGATAAAAATCAATAATGATAAGTTTGTAGTATTTAGGTAACTCAAACGTGTTAGGTTTGAGCACCGAGATCGTTCCGAACGAGGGTTGAATGGAATTTTCAACTCACGTCGCGATTATCGGGATTTGAATGGGAAAAGGGGATAATATGATGTTTTCTAAACTATGGGGCAAGGGAAGCATAAAATGGAAATTACACTAAGGGAAATCCTAAATACGCAAATAAAACTAAAATGTAATAAATGAAATGCAAATAAAATGCAACTACGTCTAATCTAAATCCTAAAAATGATCTAAAATTACTTCTACTCTAAAAATGCAATTTGAAAACTATTTAGAAATTAAAACTAATTTTTTAAGATTTTTCTGGAATTTATTAAAATTAAAACTAATTTTAACTTTTAAAACAAATTTAAAATACTAAAAATTATGAAAATAAAGGGAAAATTATGAAACTATTTTATAAAATCTAAATTAACTAAAGGGAATTTTCAAAACTGACTTTGTATTTTTCTGATGATTTTTCTATTTTCTATGAATTTAAAACTATTTAAATCTAATTAAATGGCTAAAATTACAAAGTAAGCTAGGAAAATCTAGAAAAATTATTTTTTGCTTTTTGTATTTATCTTAATCTATGAAAATTGAAAATTATTTTTTGAGGATTTTCCGATTTAATTGTAATAAAAGCTATTTAAAAATCCTAAAAACTGCTTTTAAAATAGGAAAATAGTAAATGAATCGAAAAATCGAAAATTTCGTGAAAAGTCTAAAATTATATTCTAAGTTTATGAAAAATATAAAAACTATGGCTTATGTTTACGAATAACAAGCTGTAGTGTAACTGACTTCTAAATAAGCTACTAAGATAAGCTACAGGGTGCAATAAGCTACCAAACTCCTACAGAAGCTAATTTGTGCTAAAATAAGCTAATTCCAACTTATAACAGCTAATCCTAACCTATATTGAGCAAACTACCACTGATTGATGCTAACTGTTTTTTAACTAAAGCAAGCTTTACCCCCTATGTTTAAGCTAAAGCACAAGCTTATATAATAAGCTAAAGTGAAAACCAAAACGTGGTTCTCAAGACCACCAACCAAAGAGTAATTGTACCAAATTTCGATCAAGACAAGCTTAAATGAAGCTAATACAAAGCCTAGAAAGTTTGATGAAAACGGTTTTGATACTTTTGACTTTGTGAAAAAAATTGAAATTTGACTTTAGTGAGATTAGATTCAATTTTATGAACCGAGATTTATGTTTCAAGCTAAAACAAAGTTAAATCAAGCTTCTAATAATATCTAGGCCTAAATCAAGCTTATGATTTCTAAAATCTTAATGAGATATGAACCTAGGATGATTTGAGGTGATTTGACTATTTATGATTTAAAGCACAATTTAACAATTGATATTAACACTATTATGCCAAATACTACTTTGGCAACAAAACCTACCAGATTTGACCTATATCTCGATTCACATCTTATTCCAAACGCTACTTTGAATTATGATATGCAAATTAATCAATTCAATCCTAAGATCTTAACCTTCATTAATGCTAGAAACGGACTTAAACAATGATGCTACACCTAAATCATGCAATATAATCAGTATTAACTAACAAATGATCAACTATGCTAATTATGCAGATTAAACTCAGAACATGCACATGATGACAGAAATTTATGCAGAAATTTATAAACCACTACTTACAATGAATACAGATTATAACAACTATTAAACTATTAACCAATATTAAACTAAAGTAAACTCTAATGAATAGGAACTAAAGATTATGACATATTGCAAAGCAAATGAGTACTCACATGAGGTCCAGCCACTATGGCTTGTAATTCGGTTAAATAACCACTACCTAATACTGATTTCAACCCATTTCAACATAATCAACCCATTTTCATCCTTGGATCAGCAATCCAGAACAGTTTTTGAGATTTTTGAGTATAGTGAGAGTAGGACTGAGTAGACTACACAATAAGCTCTAAATAAGTATTTGATGAACTTAAGATAACAAAACATAAGTGAAAACCTCTTTAGAATTGATTCGAGATATTTTGATTTTCAAATATTTTTTTTTTTTTTTTTTTTTTGTAATTTTGTTTTTGAGAATTTAACAAACTTAAAATGATTAAGAATAAGGTAATTTTAGATCAAATATAGTAACAATAAACCGATAGAAACAATAAAACAATTGATTAAGAAAACTAAAATCAATTTTATTACTCAAATCTGAATACAACTTTGGAATTTAAAAACAGAAAAGAAATTACAATATTGAAAGCATTAAAAACTATTACTCTACTCAGATAATCTACTACTACTCTACTCCTACTCTACATGATTTTCTCTGTGGAATCAGGGTGCTTTTATACTTGAGCTTGAGGCTTTGAGAAGGATCTGGAAGCTATCAGGTGTGCTTTCTCTGAGCGTTTCTGTCCCTTGGATCAGTCCCACACATCATCCATTCATTTTGCACCTTTGGATTAAACTAACCACGTATGAGTAGCCAATCAGGATCAAGGGGGAGTTGTGGATTGCCAACCTGGCATTCCCCATGTGTCAGCATGTCAGTATAAGTACAATCGTACCCTTTAATTGCTTTGATTTCAGTGAAATAGACTAGGGGCAATTTAGGGTTCTTCGTGCCTGGGAATATTGGGGGTGGATTTTGGCGCGTGAGTGTTTCTTTATATTTATTTGTTTTGGTTGACTAGTTGACCGGTATACGGTTGGTCAAGTATAGTTTTGGACCGGGTAAAATGTATTAGGTATTGGGCTTAGGATTTATGGATATGAAATGGACCCAAGGTGTAGTTTAAAGATCAAAAGTACATGTTGAAATTTGTGGACTAGAATTGTAAATCTAAAAATATAATCCAAGGGCCAATCTTGCCATCTTTGAAAATTCCAGGACCAAACATGTCGATTCAATCTTCAGGACTAAAGCGCCATTTTGAGAATTGATTGTCCAAACTTGCAAATTCCTTTCCACCTCGGCTTTTGCATTCTTCTTTCTCTCGTGCTCGATTTTCTTGGTTTTGGCTTTCTTTTATCTGTTTTCATCATATCCGTACTGCATATACAAAAACTCAAGAAACACGCAAATATTAACAATAAACGGCTCTTTCTTGGTTATTTTGGGTCCGATTTGATAATGAAAGATATGTGTTTTAGCACATATCAAAATACCCTGACGAGACCATTGTCGTGTCCTCACGCAATGTAATCAACTCACGCTTCTAAAACCAAGGATTTCAATCTTTCTACTAAACCTATGAAAAGTAGCAAAGATTCCTCAAAAGAGATTAAGAAAGCCTTAATTCTAAAACGCCTGCTTACCTTTTAATTCACATGCATAGATATTACGATTAAGCACATTCGGTTATGAGTGACGGTTTGTTGAACTTTCATGTCGATCAATAACTCCAACATTTTTCAAACGACATTTAGGATCACGGAGTAGGAAACACAACACAGCGCTGAAGTGACCATACGGATAGAATACATCGTCCCCGATTTTTCACAAGTTACCAAACTAAGCGTAAAATAGAAATCATTGTTAAATACAACTTTAGATGCTAACACTACCCATGGAAGTTACTTGTGTAATTACCGCTTGTTCCCATTTTCCTATTTTCCTCTAGATTTGAACACGGTTTGTTGAACTTTCATGTCGATCAATAACTCCAACATTTTTAAACGACATGTTAGGATCACGGAGTAGGAAACACAACACGCTGGTGAAGTGACCATACGGATAGAATACATCGTCCCCGATTTTTCACAAGTTACCAAACTAAGCGTAAAATAGAAATCATTGTTAAATACAACTTTAGATGCTAACACTACCCATGGAAGTTACTTGTGTAATTACCGTTTGTTCCCATTTTCCTATTTTCCTCTAGATTTTTTTATTTTTGGGAGAAATGAATTTCTTCAAATTTCTCGTTTCGATAATTTTTATTCCGATAAAGATACAAAGCTAAGTCGATAATTAGTTATCCATCTTCTCTCAAGAACCATTGTTCCAAAAATGAGGTCCACATCAAGGAATTTTTATTCACTTATACTTTTGACTTTTTCAATTTTTTTTTTTTTTTTTTTTTTTTTTTTTTTTTTTTTTTTTTGCACTTATACTTTTACTTATATGAGCTATGAACTACGGAGCTTCACGGGGTAATTCCAAGACTATAGGCTTCATGAAATGAGGATCCCGGTTGGCTAGACTAAGACCTCACTCAATCCCGGCTAAAGATCCAAGGGTCCGATCTCGACACCGCAGCTCAAAACTTTACTTATTACTTTTCACTTATCACTTATTGCTTATTTATTATTACGGATCCTTGATGTGTACCCAATTTTTAAAACAAAGATTCTTTGAAGAAGGTAAAGAACTAACTATCGCCAAAAACTCAACATCTCTAATTATTTATTAGACAGATATGGGGTGAAACAATCTTGTGGGAACAAAAAGCCATAAGTACCTTCGATGGGCTCTAAAGAGAACCAACTACTCCACGCTTAGCATCTAAACTCATAAGTAACTCAATCATTCCTCGATCTCCGCAAATTTAAAATCCCAAATAATGAGATCCGCGGATGCTTAGCCGATAATTAAATTATCTATGGTTAAGGGAACAAGCTAGGGCTCAACACGCCCGGTCAAGTCGTAATTCTATTCCTACTCACACCAATGGAAAGTCAACAAGGTGTCAAAGCATATATTAACTTAGCAAATGCTTCACAAATAATCTCAAGTCTCGCATTTTAAAGTCACTTATTAGAAACTAGCAAATTCTTGTTTAAGCTTCGATATATAAAATCACTTAGGAGACTTGCAAATTCTTGGCCTTTTGAGCTAGAATCGCGTTTTATAGCCTCTTGTCTAAGCAATTAGCAAAGGCTATGTCAAGAAAAACGCATATTTAAAGTAACTTCTAAGAGACTAGCAAGGACTTTTCGATCATAAAACTAACAAAAGCTTACAAAATTTTTAAAATTTTTCACATTTTTGCACAATTTTTTCATTTTCTAAGGAAAAACGGGGTTGCGAGAATTCACGACAAAAATAAGCAAGTGCGGTCAAATCAAATCAAGATTACCCTACCCAGACTAAAACAAAACATTGTCCTCAATGTTTAAAAGCAAGGGTAACACGAAAATCTAAAAGCCGCTTATTAAGTATGCTAAAAGATAAACGTTAGTCGATAAGATTTCGGATATCGGATTTCCATCAAGATCGATCATGAAACTCGAGTGGAGAAAAGACAAACTTGAGCACGAGAGTCTTCATATCGGGAACATCCTAAACACAACATCACAAACAACCAAACACGAGAAATCAAGAGGCTAACCCTTCACGCCACTTATTAGAAAAATAGAAAGAAGATAGAGATAAGCATGGGGTGCCTCCCACGAAGCGCTACTGTTTTTGATCACCGAGTCGCTAGCCTGACTCGTCCCCGAATTCATTTGTCCTTGGGGAAGAAAGTGGTAGAGATACCCGGATCAAATATGGTATCCTCACTCCGGAGGGAAAGAGAATGGGTGGAATGGGTGGAAAAGAAAGTGTCGGGCTCAAGCACATACGGGATAAATCCTCCCATACTTACAAAAGGTATATGAAAGAATGATCCATCATCCGGTGGTTTAGCGGGTGGACGAAAGGATGACGGATCAAAGTGAGAAAACTCCAAAGAAGACGGGAGCTTATGGTAGAGAAAAATGCTACTGAAGGCTCAATAGTGAAGGCATCCATCGGAGGATCCTTATCTCGGACAACGATTTTAGCATAAAGCTCATCTATGTCGAATATCCCGGTTTAAAGATTTTGTCTTCACATGTTGGCTCAACGGGATAAAGGATGGTGGACTCATTAGAAAGAGAAGAGTCAAGAAAACCATCAAGAACAACCATATCCTCCTCGGGATCATGCACGCCTCCTCAATACCGGTGGTATTGGGTCATCAATAACATCCTCAATGATCGGGTCATCAACCGAGTATCGGAAATCTCGCTCATCACTTTGCTCATATCGACATCAAGTAGAATAGCTCAAGAATCGGAGGATAAACATCATCAATAGTGGATTGCCACTAATCTCTTCATCAAATCGGAAAGTTTCAAGCTCGGGTAAAAGTCGCTATCTTTAACGGAGATAGGATGCGAACTTGAATTATCGTTAAGGGCTTCAATCTTAGAAATGAGAAGATAAACATTCGACAATGTTTCACGAATGCTTCATCCTCGATCTCAATATCATCGGGCTCAATCTCTTCATTTTCTGGCTCAAAATCATTTACTTCTTCTATGTTAACGTGCTCAGAAGGTAAATCGTCGACGAAATCGATGTCTCCATAAGAATCGTTATCAGAATCGGAGAACATCTCAACATGATCGCTCGAATTATCAAGAGAAGGCTCATCACAAATATCATCAACAACCTCGGACTCTTTTGGGATTGGGATAAGGATCTCAACATCAGACGATTCCGTTTCCGGAATAGTACTAAGATGCTCATCCCCCATTATGAGAGAGTCAACAGGTTCAACGATGTCCGAAGAAATATGATCATCGACCTCTTCCAAACGACGCTACTTCTCTCAACCGCGTGAGTGAAGGGAAGGGTCGAAAAAGAAAGGCTCAGAACGGAAATGGGATAAGAATCCGGAGGTGGGACAAGTGGTGTGCTCGAGAGCTAGCAATTTCCACCACTTCCGCTTTGGTCTCCGGTTCTTTCTGCTGAGAGATCGTTTTAAGCTCATAATTTCGTTCCGCTTTGTTATAACTCGACGAACTCGACAAACTTGTAACAATGAATCGTGAAAGAGAAGGATCGATTCTAGAATTCTTCTGATTAGAGTCGAGTACAAACGGAATCACCTCGGGTTCGAAACATGTTCCATCTCCTCACCGGAGAGGAGGAGGAATCGAGGTTCATCAAGCTTATATTTCAAAATTTTCAACAAGGCTTCAAGTTTTTCAATGTTGTTAAGAAAAGCACGACGCTCAAAGAAATCATCTCCGTGACCCTCGGGGTCTTCTTCGGTAGCTCAAATGGTGTGATTGACTTCAGAACTTGAACGGGTTCTTCATTAATACTTTGTTGAGCTTGCCATTGATTGAAGAAAGTTTGAAGCATATTCTTAAATTCGATTGTTTGTTTCTCAAACATGTCATGAATCCGGAAAAATCGCCCTCGACACCCTCGGTGGGTTCTTCAATCATAGAATCATTATTCACAATCGAACGGGTTCTTCATAATTAGAATGTATCTCGGCATACACCGTAAACAACGAAAATCATTCAACGAGTCTACCATACCTCACAACCATAACAATAATATGGATCAAACGAAGATATCTCGGTCGTGGAGGGTAGTCGGAAAAATTCGAGGATTATTGAAAGAATTGGGGCACATATGATTATAACACTGATAATCATATCCCAAACGTGAATTACAACACTGACAGAAATAGTAGAAGGAGTCCATAAGAATTAAATATAAGAGGGATAAGAGGAAAGAATTAACAAATCAGAGGGTAAAGAAGAATATTTTTGGGTTTTTTAAAACTAATTTTGAAAAGGAAAATCTTTTTGAGTTTTAAGAAAACCTTTGAAAACACAATCTTTTTGTAACCTTCACGTCAACCGGTGCTCGGTAGCTCCCAAAAGTACGCGCAGCGGAGCGGGAACGAAGAGTGGATCGTTCTTCAGTCTGCAATTTAATGTCAAGACATTCCTTATACCCCGTGTATAGGTTGTACTTCTGAGGTGAGCCGACGTAACAATTAACGTTCGGGTTTGTTTTGTTGGTTTTTTTTTAATTTTTATGGTTTTGTAAACACTCTAGGAAGAATGTTTTGGTGTTTTTAGATGTTTTTGGGTTTTCAAAAAATATATATTTACAAAAACGACGGTAACTTCACTCGGGGAAGGATCTTCAAATGCACGCGATTCGAGATGGAATACGAAAACTCACTACATGCCCTCCCCGGCAGCGGCGCCAAAAATTGATTCGATAAAAATCAATAATGATAAGTTTGTAGTATTTGGGTAACTCAAACGTGTTAGGTTTGAGCACCGAGATCGTTCCAAACGAGGGTTGAATGGAATTTTCAACTCACGTCGCGATTATCGGATTTGAATGGGAAAAGGGATAATATGATGTTTTCTAAACTACGGGCAAGGGAAGCATAAAATGGAAATTACACTACGGAAATCCTAAATACGCAAATAAAACTAAAATGTAATACATGAAATGCAAATAAAATGCAACTACGCCTAATCTAAATCCTAAAATGATCTAAAATTACTTCTACTCTAAAATGCAATTTGAAAACTATTTAGAAATTAAAACTAATTTTTTAAGATTTTTCGAATTTATTAAAATTAAAAACTAATTTTTAACTTTTAAAACAAATTTAAAATACTAAAAATTATGAAAATAAAGGGGAAAATTATGAAACTATTTTTATAAAATCTAAATTAACTAAAGAGAATTTTCAAAACTGACTTTGTATTTTTCTGATGATTTTTCTATTTTCTATGAATTTAAAACTATTTAAATCTAATTAAATGGCTAAAAATTACAAAGTAAGCTAGGAAAAATCTTGAAAAATTATTTTTTTGCTTTTTGTATTTATCTTAATCTATGAAAATTGAAAATTATTTTTTGAGGATTTTCCGATTTAATTGTAATAAAAGCTATTTAAAAAATCCTAAAAGCTGCTTTTAAAATAGGAAAAATAGTAAATGCAATCGGAAAATCAAAATTTCAGAAAAGTCTAAAATTATATTCTAAGTTTATGAAAATATAAAACTATGGCTTATGTTTACGAATAACAAGTCAGAGTGTAACCGACTTCTAAATAAGCTACTATGATAAGCTACAGTGCAATAAGCTACCAAACTCCTACGTAAGCTAATTTGTGCTAAAATAAGCTAATTCCAACTTATAACAGCTAATCCTAACCTATATTGAGCAAACTACCACCGATTGATGCTAACTCGCTTTTTAACTAAAGCAAGCTTTACCCCTATGTTTGCTAAAGCACAAGCTTATATAATAAGCTAAAGTGAAAACCAAAACCGTGGTTCTCAAGACCACCAACCAAAGAGTAATTGTACCAAATTTCGATCAAGACAAGCTTAAATGAAGCTAATACAAAGCCTAGAAAGTTTGATGAAAACTGGTTTTGATACTTTTGACTTTGTGAAATGTAATTGAAATTTGACTTTAGTGAGATTAGATTCAATTTTATGAACCGAGATTTATGTTTCAAGCTAAACAAAGTTAAATCAAGCTTCTAATAATATCTAGGCCTAAATCAAGCTTATGATTTCTAAAAATCTTAATGATATGAACCTAGGACATATTTGAGGTGATTTGACTATTTATGATTTAAAGCACAATTTAACGGTGATATTAACACTATTATGCCAAATACTACTTTTGCAACAAAACCTACCACATATTTGACCTATATCTCGATTCACATCTTATTCCAAACGCTACTTTGAATTATGATATGCAAATTAATCAATTCAATCCTAAGATCTTAACCTTCATTAATGCTAGAACAGACTTAAACAATGATGCTACACCTAAATCATGCAATATAATCAGTATTAACTAACAAATGATCAACTATGCTAATTATGCAGATTAAACTCTGGACATGCACATGATGACAGAAATTTATGCAGAAATTTATAAACCACTACTTACAATGAATACAGATTATAACAACTATTAAACTACTAATCAATATTAAAATAAAGTAAACTCTAATGAATAGGAACTAAAGATTATGATGATTGCAAAGCAAATGAGTACTCACATGAGGTCCAGCCACTATGGCTTGTAATTCGGTTAAATAACCACTACCTAATACCGATTTCAACCCATTTCAACATAATCAACCCATTTTCATCCTTAGATCAAGAATCCGTAATGCTTTTGAGATTTTTGAGTATAGTGAGAGTAGGATGAGTAGACTTCACAATAAGCTCTAAATAAGTATTTGATGAACTTAAGATAACAAAACATAAGTCGAAAACCTCTTTAGAATTGATTCAAATATTTTTATTTTCAAATATTTTTTTAATTTTTTTTGTAATTTTGTTTTGAGAATTTAACAAACTTAAAATGATTAAGAATAAGGTAATTTTAGATCAAATATAGTAACAATAAACTGATAGAAACAATAAAACGTTGATTAAGAAAACTAAAATCAATTTTATTACTCAAATCAATACAACTTTGGAATTTAAAACGTAAAAGAAATTACAATATTGAAAGCATTAAAACTATTACTCTACTCGGATAATCTACTACTACTCTACTCCTACTCTTCATGATTTTCTCTCAGGAATCGTGGTGCTTTTATACTTGAGCTTGAGGCTTTGAGAAGGATCCGAAGCTATCAGTGTGCTTTCTCGAGCGTTTCGTCCCTTGATCAGTCCCACACATCATCCATTCATTTTGCACCTTTGGATTAAACTAACCACGTATGAGTAGCCAATCAGATCAAGGGGAGTTGTGGATTGCCAACCTGGCATTCCCATGTGTCAAGATGTCAAGATAAGTACAATCGTACCTTTAATTGCTTTGATTTCAGATGAAATAGACTAGGGGCAATTTAGGTTCTTCGTGCTCGGAATATTGGGGTGGATTTTGGCGTGAGTGTTTCTTTATATTTATTTGTTTTGGTTGACTAGTTGACCGGTATACTGGGTTGGTGGTTATAGTTTTGGACCGGGTAAAATGTATTAGGTATTGGGCTTAGGATTTATGGATATGAAATGGACCCAAGGTGTAGTTTAAAGATCAAAAGTGTACAAGCTGAAATTTCAGGGACTAGAATTGTAAATCTGAAAATATAATCCAAGGGCCAATCTTGCCATCTTTGAAAATTCCAGGGACCAAACATGTCAGTTCTGAATCTTCAGGGACTAAAACTGACATTTTGAGAATTGATTGTCCAAACTTGCAAATTCCTTTCCCAGCCTCGGCTTTTTGCATTCTTCTTTCTCTCGTGCTCGATTTTCTTCGGTTTTGGCTTTCTTTTGTCTGTTTCATCATATCCGTACCTGCACATACAAAAACTCAAGAAACACGCAAATATTAACAATAAACGGCTCTTTCTTGGTTATTTTGGGTCTGATTTTGATAATGAAAAGATATGTGTTTTAGCACATATCAGTTACAGAGAATTAATGACTAAGCTTAAAACATATAAATATATCCTGTAATCTCTACATTAAGTGAAGATATCTTTCTTTGTCACTTTAGTCCATCAAGTTTCATTCTTTGTCATTGTGTCACATAAGTTTTACATTATCAACTCCAAAGTAATGAACCCAACAATCTTTCCCTAGTTGATTATTGCAAAACTACACAATGAATGAAACTTCCCCTTAAGCCATGCTATACCATCAAGGAGCTTTAAGTTGCAAATCTTCAAGTAGACTCTTCTTCCCCTTTTTGCCATTATCCACTAGGAGAAGCTAAGTAAAAACAACTTTGATTTTAACCACCACGAACCAATATCATTCGACTAATCCATCCTTCTAATGCCTCAAGATGCCCTCCATGAAGTTTTCCGCACTAAAAATGAAATTAAGGCAATCAAAATTTGAACCAACAATAAAATACTAACAAGTAGTAGCAAAAACCTTCACCTCGATGTAGCATATAAATGGTTAAACATTTAAACATTAAGCTTTCCCTGAAACCCATATATTAACTATTTGAAGAATGTAGGCTCTATGTAATGATTACTGATGAATAAAACCAAGTATAACCAACTTGATGCTGAAGTAGAACAACCCAAACTGTGTCTTATATCTTGCACTAAAGAGGATATCGAACGTATACCTAAAACCGATATATAGGGAGACCGCAATCTCTTGATGAAAAACTCCATCTACTATTCACAATTTGTTGTCACACATGAACGCACAAACAAGTTACCTCTTGCAAAAGATATGATAAAACACAAACCCGAATAATCCACTTCAACTCCAAATAGGTGATAAACGCCTTTCTTCGTAATCAATTATGCAAAAAGAACGAGCCATTAAACCGTTAAAGATCAAAGAAACCAAAAATTCATGCACGTACTGTCCAAGATCAAAAACTTGTTCTGTCTGATATCGTACAATACTAACAGTACTAACTTCATTCTCGGACATAACAACTAGTACAAATTCTCAAAGCCAGGAGTACTAAAAATGTGCTAGGAGTATTAACTTCTACTAAGAGTATTAACTTTGAAAGCTAAGAGTATTAACTTCCAAAGCCAGGAGTACTAACTTTCAAAGCTAGAAGTATTAACCCTTCGTTTCCAAATCTAAAACCAAATCTTGATTAACTTCCCCTCAAACCAATAATCATAACACGTGTGTGTCTACCAAAAATCCAAATCCGACATCCCATGTGTGTGTCTCCTGTCCAAATCTTCACTTTCCAAGTCTCCATTTTTGTCACTTTCAAACAACATCGAACAGTATTAAACACACGAGCAATATTAACCATCAACAATGCAGTACTAATTAGTACGGGCAATACTAAGTACATGAGCAGTATTAACTGTAAACGGACAGTATTAAGAAGAAGCCAAGCAATATTAATGTGAAGGTAACAATATTAACATTGAGTGCACGAGCAGTACTAACCTCCAAATCATAGCAGTATAAACTTATGAGAACAGTACTAACCCTTAACACTGGTTGAGCCCAAATAGACCTTGTATTAGCTTCATCAACATACACAACAGCTTATGAATCCTTCGAGGAGTTGTAATCGGATAGGTAGCAGTAGTAACTTCCAATATTTAACCCTTCGTAAGTACTTCATTACCCTTCCACCTTTATCTAATCTCGTATAGAACCAGATAAGTACACATCAATCCATAAACTACCTTAAACCAGGAACAGATCAGTGATAGCTCACTAGAAATAAAAACCATGCATGAATAATAGTTGCATACACCAAACCACATCCAATTTAGAATAGATGCAAATAATATTATGAATCGCATAACAGCCTTGTAAATTTGATGGTCAAAAGTGTCATGCTTCACCGGCCTAAACTCAAATCTCCATGCGACAACAGCCAAAGAACCACAACACTTTAATAAATAGCCGACCCATTTAACAATTTAGTACGAGGATATTAATTGGAATCATGCACCGTCCAATTTAATACCAAAGGAGTACGAGGTTCAACATTAAAAAGGATGACAGCCATAGTAAAGACATTGATTATAAACGAATGTGTATTATGTTTCTGTCGCCAACAAGTTGAATGTCTTTAGGGTTTCATCAAATGAATACCATATCACAGAATCACACGATCAAAGCAGCATCATAATTGAAACTCAGATCGTATTAGGGTTTAGAAACAACATATGAAAGGGTTTGAACACTCATTAATGCATGCTCAAAGAAAGAAACCCTAAAAACTCGAATATCATTACCTTTCTCTGCACCAGTTTTTGATAGCCTAATATTAAGCATCAGACCTCAAATCAAAGATCCTTCTCGTGAAAACCTTCCTTGATATACCCAGAACCTCCAGTAAAAATTTCGTCCCGATCTAACGATTAATGAAAGAGAAATCGTCTCTGCAAACTTTCCTGCAATTAGTTATGAATTTTTAACCAACTTTGAATTTTTATTCTTCTTCAAGAAACCTTGCGAAATCCCAGATATCAAGAGCAACCCGCTCTGATACCACCTGATAGAATCGATTTTCAAGGTTGTTTAGACCTTAACTAGGATCACAATAATAATTAACAATAACACGCAGCAGATAAATCAAAATATAATTGTTATTGCTACAAGATTTCTTCGTCATCATCTCTACTCTATTGCAAACACAACCAACAGCCCCAATACTATCTTGATCAATGATAGTACGGTTATCATAACACCAACAATAACGGGATCAATGAATATTGACCTTGGGGCTACACAAATCACAAGTCGACTTACAAACTAGGGCAAAACCCACGCATGGTTTTTCCCACACGTACACACACTATTTTGGTGTTCACATGTTGACACACAAAACTAAATGTGCCTGTATCTCTTTATAAACTAGAGATACTAGGGTTACAGGGAATTAATGACTAAATAAACTTAAAACATATAAAGATATTCTGTAATCTCTACATTAAGTGAAGATATCTTCCTTTGTCACTTTAGTCCATCAAGTTTCATTCTTTGTCATTGTTCCACGTAAGTTTTACATTATCAACTCCAAAGTAATGAACCCAACAATCTTCCCCTAGTTGATAATTGCAAAACTACACGATGAATGAAACTTCCCCTTAAGCCATGCTATACCATCAAGGATATTCAAGTTGCAAATCTTCAAGTAGACTCTTCTTCCCTTTTTTTCCATTATCCACTAGGAGAAGCTAAGTAGAAATAAATTTGATTTTAACCACCACGAACCAATATCATACGACTAATCCATCATTCTAATGCCTCAAGATACCCTCCATGAAGTTTTCCGCACTAAAAATGAAATTAAGGTAATAGAAATTTGAACCAAAAGTAAAATACCAACAAGTAGTAGCAAAAACCTTCACCTCGATGTAGCATATAAATGGTTAAACATTTAAACATTAAGCTTCCCCTGAAACCCATATATTAACCATTTGAAGAATGTAGGCTCTATGTAATGATTACTAAAGAAGATTGAGGATTCGATAATGATGGTGATTGGTCAGTAGATGGAGCTTCTTGGCTTAAAGAAATAGAGACCGAGGGACCATTTGGGTTGGTTGGAGCAGGAGCAGCAACAGCTGATGGTGTAGGAGTATTATCAGTTGTTGGCTTAAAGTATTGATCAAACATCGGATCAGACAAAGTCTTCAAGTGTTCTTTTGCAGGAGGTACATAAGGAGCTGCAGGCGTGGGATTATGTACAAGACCCGAATTAATTGGTCCTAGTGACAAAAGTTGAGGTGAGGGTCCAGAACTGGTGTGTCCTGGAGCCATTTGCTCAGTCAACTCATCAAACGTAACGGGAATAGTTTCCATGATATCTCGGGTTCTTTTGTTATAGATTCGGTAACCCTTCTTATCTGGTGCATAGCCAATGAAAAATCCAATATCAGCTTTAGCTTTCAATTTCCCCAGATCTTGACCGTCATTGGTTGGATAGCATAAAGCCCCAAACACACGTAGAAATGAGAGATCCTTTTTTCTGGTGTGCACTAATTCGTATGTAGGTTTTCCATGAAGAGTATGTATTAGGGATCAGTTCTGAGTGTAACAAGCAATGGCAATGGCTTCCGCCCAGAGAAAAATTGGAGCCTTTGAGAAAATTAGCATGGTCCATGCAGCTTCCACAAGAGTAAATTATGCCTTTTAACAATATCGTTCTGTTGAGGAGTGCGTGGAACACTTTTCTAGTGACTAATCCCTATGCTTTCATAAACCGAATGAGTCGTTTGTTCATAAATTCGCCCATTGTCTGCTCGGATGATTCTAATGGTTTTTGTTAAGCCTAACTGCAGCTTGTTTGATAAGCTTAATGAAAACCTATGGAGTTTCATCCCGGTTCTCAAAAACTTTACCTAAGTGAACCGAGAGTACTCATCAACAACAACTAGGACATACTTCTTCCCATTGATATTTTGCACTCTCATTGGTCCACATAGATCCATATGAAGGGTGTAAAGAACTTCCATGATAGTGTTGGCAGGTTTGGGTTTATGGGCATACTTCTTGCTTTTGCCCAGTTGGCAAGCAGAACAAATATGATATTTTTCAAATTTTAACCGGGTTAAACCTCTCACAAGGTCCTTTCTAGCAAGATCATTTATGGTACAATTTCAAGTGACAGAGTTGACGGTGCCATAACCATGATTTGTTCTTTGACGCCTTTGACAACAAGCAAATAGGAGAGGACTTCATCCTATCTTCAATAAAGATAGTCTACAAATTGGTTTTGATATTGAAAATGTTCGTTTTCTTGTTGCAATTTATTGATGATGTTTTGATATTGAAAATTATGAGAATCTAAAGGCGGTGGTATATGGGAGCCTGCCACTTCACTCCTATTTCCCTTCAATTGGGAAATCTGAGCTTTGAATTTTCAGATCGTGTTACAGTGAGCTTGAATTCGTTTATCTCGTGAGCTTATTTCAAAGTATGTATCAAATTCAGGAGCATCCAAAGATATCTTGGCATTTAAGGTTTTGATTCTTTCTTCTAGATGTTGATATTTTAATTGCAAATCAAGATAATCAACCTCTAATTTTGAAAAATGCCCGATCATGTTATCATAATCATCTTTTGGATTTTTCTTGCAATTTTAAATTCTCGCTTCAAGCTCATTGACACGAACTCAGGCAACTTTAAATGCAATAGATGATCATGAAATTGAGAAAAATTTAAAGCACTCAATGGCGTTATAATACATATCCCTGTGCAATACATCCGCAATCAAATTCTCATTGAGGATGTGAATATTCTTTCTCTCAATCTCAAAGCTTATAAGCTCATTTGCATTATCTCTTGCCTCGTTTTCCATTTCATTAAACATCTTTTCATTTCTTTAACTTCAAGATCTAGGGCCTTTGAATACCCTTGAAATGTTCTTTTCGCTTGTTTAAAGAATGGAATAACCTTAGTAAGATAACATTCTTTTGTTTGTTCAAAACCACTTTCCCCTTCAGTAATACCCGTTGGTATGATTCTCTTCTTACATGTTTTATCGCAATCAGCAAATAGTTGGTAGATTACATATATGCTAATTAAAGTTTTACACCGTGTAGGAAGAGTTCTAGGCACTAAATGCATCGGTGTATTTGGAGGATACACCGTAGCTACAGGTAATTTCCTAAGGGGAGGATTATTTTCAACAAGTTCTCCGGCCTTTTTCTTATCCATGTCTAACTTCTAAAACACTTGTTCAGGGGTTAATTGAGTTTGAGGTTTGAAAGTGGCTAAGAATTTTTCCTTTGGATAGTTGGGAGTTTTGAAATTGAATCATCTCTTCACACTTTCAGGGTCATTCATTTTTATATCCATTTTCTCTCTAGAGATATTTTCTAACTTTATGTCCTCTTCTATTATTTGTACACAAGTTGGATTTTGTTTAGGCTTAAGAATCTCATTACCATCATAAATCACTTCATGGGCCCTTTTATATTTCTTAAGAAACACAGGATTTGGGTCTTCTACAAGTTTTTCATTGTGTTCATCCCTCAATATTCTGTTATTTATTATCAAGTGAGCAGTCTATATGGTGTTGCCTTGTATGTATAGCTTGTTTTCAAGTTTATTCTTTAATGTTTTAAGGTTGGAAAAATCATTTAGGAGTTTAATTTCCTTTTCTTTGAATTCCTGTTTAAGCGTTTTTACATTTTCTTGTATTTCTTGTTTTTGCTTAACAGTTTGTTTAAGTTTCTTTTGTAAGTGATGCAGGTTTTACTGAGCAGGTTTTAATATATATAAGTCTCGTTATACCTATGGTCTACCCTAATGCACTAATGGTCAGTGTACCCAGTCGTGTGTAGTGTAGTATTTGGTAAAACCGAGGTCGTCCCAAGAGCTATGTGTGCGGATTTAAACAAAGTCTAGGTGTCACATATTTTAATATGATTTTGATATAATTAACTACTAAATCAAATAAAGGCGAGGGTTGTGATCAATAGAGGAGAGGGGTGCTTACCTAGTTACTCATCCTAATTAGTAGTGTTTACGTCTAATTACTTCCAATTACTTCAGGTGGGGTCAAAGTCGCTAAGACAGCATTTGGTCAGTTCGTCCTAACCTATCAGCAAAGGGTCCCACTGGAGAAATTAGGTGACCCGTCATAAGTCCAGTTGTTCTTAGTCCCCTAAGCCAAGTTGTAAGATATAGGATTTCACAAACACATCAAACCAATAACATATGGGGCGTTTACAAGTTTTAGAGAGAGAAAGTTCTAGAGAGAGAAAGGGAAGAGAGTTAGGAACTATGTGAAACAAAGAAAAATGGTATTGAAACTCCAACCCTCTACCTTGGGAGGTAGAGGGTATTTATGGTGTCTTACAATAAACGCCACCTACGGGTTGTGGATCAGGCATACAGTGAGTAAAGACCTATCCGTCCTCCACAGTGTTACTTAACTAACTACTTATTAACATAACTTGACTACGACTACGAGCTTTCTAACGAATACATATACTTGAGGTGACCGACTCTTTAACGACTGGATTTTCTAAATCCTAACAATCTCCCCCTAAGGGAGGTCACCTCAAATTACACAGAATACAAACAGATATTACATTAAGATTGTTCTTGGATTCTTGTTTAAGTTCATTGTTCTGTAGCTCGTAGTCTTTGATTCTTCATGTTTTCCTTGTTTGGACAATTCAAGTGGAGGTCTTTAAGCGATCCACGTGATGATGAGTTTGAGCCGCTTTGAGATCATCGGCTTGCATAAATCTCGACTCTTCCATTGTAGTGTTGACATTATCCGATGTTGTGACGGTGGATCGACATGCTCACACTTTTGAATCATGACATCTTTTCATCGTAGTAGCGGAAGCATTTCTTCGGTTCATGATATTTGCGACAACGTAGCGAAGCATGGAGTGATAATATCGAGTCATTGATGCACTAATCATGATTTCTTTTGAAATGAATGTGATGTGAGAGCATGCAGCTATGGATTGATCTCTCCATTCGATCACCGAACGTTGGGTGTACCGCATACAACAGCTTAGCAATAAAGCGCACGAAAGTTTCTTTGATCACTTCGTTGAATTGAGGTACACGACCCACGGTTCCCGTTGATCGAGACAAGCTTGCTGTGATCGGGTAGAATTCGAGACCCTCCTTGACGGGGTTTCGCAATGCTCTAGCCGTTCTCAAACCGGAACGCCTCAAAGAAGACAACACGGAGTGAGTGAACCAAATGATTTGAGATTCACCGATTGATGAAAAGAGATTTAAAAACAATCGTGTACTACTCAACATAAACTATTTTTGCAATACAACGAAGGTTTTAAGAAAAATCAATTATCAATCATAAACACCTTGTAAATTTGAAATATTAATACACAGTCGATGTGCTAGAGAAAAGAGTTTTAAGCACAACGACCGGTTTTCAAAGGTATCCGTCAATCCATATCCTGAACCGTGATTGATCAAAATTATGAATCGCCCCATTGTTTCGCTCATTGTCACATGGTTTATCTATTGGATAGATCTCACAAGCCACCTACCAAGAGCTTGTTTGATGTTGGCTCTAGAAGGCTTTCCATCTTCATTGTGAATATGTTTGCATATCACTCGGATGTTCCGCAATACAACAAGGATAATGCGTGGGACTCTTAAAATATATTCTCTCTTTCCACATTGTGTGAAACAGAGAGTCTTCATTGATTGTGTCCTTAATGAGATTTATTGATGATCTCGTGGCTCTAGACTCAATTGTGCACATTTGGTTTCTATGCTTGGAGACTAGGAGAGGTCTCTCTTCAATATCAATCATCTCTAAGAGAAATTTGATAGATAATGTAGGTTCCCACATGAGAATGAAACAAGTCCTTTTAAGAGGAACTTGAGTAGCTTGGGAAGATGTAGTGCGGTCGTCACTTGGGTCCATGATGTCTTGTTTTCAATACCGGTATTACCTAGGTAACGACCCGAGCATATGAATTGAACCCGGTTTACGCCCTAAGGTTGAAATAATGTAGGGCTATTTCTTTCAACCTTTTCACATTTATTTCTTTTCATTCTTCAACCCCTTCGCCTTACTAAGATTTCATTACTAGAGCCTTGTTGGGTTTATTCCGTTCTAGCTCTATCTCAGGACGCACTCTTCCCATATCTCACTTTTCTCCATTTTTCATCATACTTAAGGACTCTACACTATCTAGTGGATTGTCCTTATATCGTTAGTGTCAAGAGCATTAGTGAAGAATGCTATAGGTGTCAAGATGAAGGCATTAGTGAAGGGTGCCAAGCGTTGTGTCAAAGGCATTAGTGAAGGGTGCCAAGCATTGTGTCAAAGGCATTAGTGAAGGATGCCGAAGAATCAAATCAAGTAGCATTTGGGAAGAATGCCTAGGTCGTATAATCGATGAGGTGCATCGTTATACATATAAGTATTTGTTTATTTACAAGGATGGTGATATCCTTGATGGTGTTGTAACAAGGAGTAGATCTCCTTGAGATTAGGTGTTGTGTCGTGAAGGGTAGTAGTTCCTCCATAGTAATGGAACTAGGTGCTTAGCCTAGTACCTAATAAAGGGTAGGCGACGTTGTGATAGGATTAGTTCTCCTAAGGTGTGAAAGAACTCGGTGGTTAGCCTAGCACCGTATAAAGGGTAGGCGACGTTGTGTTAGGTGTGGTTCGCCTTGGTGTGAAAGAACTCGGTATTTAGCTTTGTACCGAAAAAGGTTAAGCGACGTTGTGAAGGCTTCTCCGCCATAAGGAGATTTGGTGTTGTGCTTACGAACTCTCGGTAGGTGACTCGGGAGTGGAGTAGGCAAGGAAGGTGTCCTTGTGCCGAACCACTATAAATAACTTGTGTCGTGGTGATGTGCTTCTTACTCTTTATCTTTCATTACATGTTTATATATCTATCTATCAACGTCCAACATAAACAACCAAATAGACTGACATAAGTCTATCTAAATATTTAAAGGAAGTTTTAAATTGGTAAACTATTCAACCCCCTTCTAGTTTTCCACAATTGGCATAAGAGCTTAGTTACCAAGTTTCTTAAAGTATGTTGTACTTTAAAGACTTGATACGATCCGTGTGTTTGAAAACTACAAAGAAGGATTTTTTGGGGCATATTTTTTTAAATCATTTTGTTGGACATTGATAGATGATTATAACAACTTTTGTTCCTAAGAAATCTTCATGCTAGAATCTCTCCAAAATCTTCATTCAAAGAATAGTGAAGTCAACATTCAAGGAAGGATCTAAAAAGTAATCACAACTTACGTACACCAAGTACAAAGGATTACTTTAAAAGCTCATGAAGTATCTTTGGTATTATGCCAAACCAAGAAGCATAGAGGTATGTTTTACTTTTCATTAGATAGGTTACATGAGTTCGATTTATTTTCATAAGTTCTCTTTGTTTATTTATCACTAACATCATTAGAAGTCTTTTTCGTCACTTTTTCGTCTTTTTCATCATCGGGAATAATACTCCTTTTGATTCGTCAAACTAACGCCGTCATCACATATGAACCTTCGATATGTGATTCATCAAAAGCCGTCATCCAAAACAATCTTCATCTAATACCTCCGAACTATTTTTAGTAAGCTAATTTATAAGCCTACTACAAAATAATGCCAAACAACCCTTTTCTGTCCATAGTAGCCGGATCCTCTAGTTGTACTAGCCGGATCCCAAAGATAAAGGATCCGGGGAACCGTGGAATGAACTCACTATACGCTTTCAAAAATTCACCACCATTGTTTTTCCCTCTATTCACACAACACAAAACGACCAAGCTACATAATTCATCCTCATTGGCTTCCATACTTTCAAGTATCCTCCTAGAACACCATTGTAAGTAATTACATTAACTTGTTTTAACTTTCATCATCCTCATCCTAGGGTTTATGGTTTCTTAATATCTAATCAATTTTTTCAAACTAATCATGAAATGGGGGATTTTAACAAAATCACTTTGTGTTCACAACATTGTTAATACAAATCAAAACCATAAACCCATTCCAACTAATTTCTCTTAATTGAAAATTTGTATTTTAGGACCAACCATGCCCAAAGCCACTCAACAAGATCATCATGACACCGTCCATTACCTTACTCACTACTATCGTAAAGGGGATTGACCAAAACCGACCGTAAAATATTCAAAAGCCTTGTAAACGACTTATCCACGAAGGTCGTGTAGTCAAGGAATGTTTCCTTGAAGATACCGACATTCGTCAAGTTTTCTCGACAATCAATTTTGATTGTCTCCTTGACATAGATGAACAAATTTGTCCGGTCTTCATTTTTGAATTTTACAAAAGCTTTAGGATCATTAGAAATACCGACAATAGCATCTCAATCGCCTTCATCATCAAAAACTAAACTTTACTTTTCCTCTCAACACCTTTGCTCAAATTCTTCGCATTCCTTGTGAAGGAATTTGTATGTACTCTCAAGATTGGGCAATTAACGCTCAAAACCTTGCACTTGATCCTAAGCCTCTATAACACTCCTCTCGACGATCCCGAAACCATTAGAGATACTATCTTTAAAGTTAGGACCGACCAATCTCGTTCGACCGTAACAAAAGCTTATTCCCGTGATCCCTTTCAAATGAAACTTTTGAAATGCATCCCATGTTTAGAAAATGGGAAGAAATCCTTAGGAAAATGTCATTAGCCTAGTTGGAAACAAAGATCATCCAAACGCATGTCTTGTGCAAATGATCTATTGTCTTACCCACCAAAGGCCATTTAATCTTGCCTATTACATGGTAAGGAGAATGGCTGGGGTATTCAAAGCTTCCAACATGGTACTTCCATATGGTATGCTCCTAACACGACTTTGTAAGTATGTTGGTACATTGCAACCATCTCCTATTAACGATGATCATTACCTTTCCAATCACGTCATGGTACCTCTTGTCAAACAACGCTCTAAACGGTTCATGGTTAATGGAGAGAAACCTGAAGCTCTCTCGGACTCCTCGGCCGGTGAAGAACAAGATGAAGATGAGGAAGATGTCGACCCGTAGCCAACATCAAATTAGAAATCCTTGAATACCACGAACAACTTCCAACCATTCCAAACGAGACCATGAATTTAAACAATTGAGGGGCATGATTCAAAACCTCGCTTACAACCTCACTAAGCTGTCAAAAAAGAAAAGAAAGGATTGACGAAAGAGACAATAGGATTATGCATATTTTCGTTTATTTTATGTTTGGATGATTACGTGTTAGTTCTTTTGCTTTATGGAAATTTGGATATTGTTACTTTATCATATTTTTATAAGTGGTGTTTTGTGATGACATGCTTGTTCCTATTGCTTTACTTATTGTTTTATTAGTGTGCAAAATCTACATATTATTTCTGTGTAGATTCTGATCTGCAGATGCCGGATCCCAAGAATTAGCCTAGCCGAATCCCTTCCTTGAGGGAACCATGGGATCCGTGACATCAGATCAGCAATTCAACATTTCTTGCATCAAGATAAACACTCTAGATAACATCTCATTAGCTAATCATATGATTTTAGAATCCAACTAGAACCTTTTCAAGGATGAGAAAGGCTTAGACTCACTAAAGGCTTACTTAAAATCTTAGTCAAAATGCCTCTTGATTTATCAACACATCAAAGCTCACCATATTTCCGCCTCAATAACCCACAAACTATTTCTCATCTCTCAAAACACTTAAGAGAACAAATTAAACATTTTTAGGAAATTACTTCTTGTTATTTCTAACTCAAAGTAAGACAAAAATTAGTGTTTCAGTTCTTGTGATTTTTAAGATTTTTTCTAAATATCACCTCAAGCTTAAATCTGATCATTAGGATCATTTATTATGACTTGACACCTCCAAAACTCTTAGCGTTATCCTTGGACATCCATTGATAGTCATCTTGTCCCATCCTCCTTCCATAAGAAGCAATCATTTGCTATAACACATATTACCTTTGATCATTCAAATACCCTTTCATCTTAAACACTTAGGAGAACTGAAACATTCAAAATGAGATAGGCTTTAGCTCCTAGAAACCTCATTTCAAACCTGTCATAACTGCTGAGAGCCGGATCCCTAGGATTAGCCTAGCCGGATCCCTCCAAGGAGGGAACCGTGGGATCCGGGTGACAATTTAGGTCAAACGTTGCTAAAACAATCATTTCAACTTATCTTCCTAACTCAAACACTCCATCTCATCTTAAATGAGTTCCTAGATCAGTGAAACTCTGAATCTCAACCTTGTGCATGTTAATCATCACATTTCCAAGTCCATTTTGGATTATGAGAAGACATCAAAGGCAACCACCAGACCATATGGAAGTTGATGCTTCTTTATCTTCACCCTCAAACATTGTAGAGCCATCACTTAATAAGCCTCCACCAATTCCTCCTTCATTTGAAGATACTCAACCCACTTTACTTGAACTTCCACTACAAGAAATTCAAAACCATGACAACGATTGCTATCATTGTAAACATATTGAAAGGTTGATACATGAACTACGTGAAGAGCAACGTTTCATGTTTTATCACCTCCTCGAACATTTCGAAGAGGTTAACAAGCCTAAACTACAATGAGCATCATAGTCAAAAGCTCAAACTTAGAACGTTTAGGAAACCTTTCTCATCCTTGATCATCATTAAGTTTTAGTTGAAACTTGAATTTGGGTAACTCATTAGCATTAGTAGTACTTGTATGGCTAGTTCATTCTCTTAGTCTTAGAGATTTGTTTGGTTATCTCTTGTTTTATTGAATGAACATTTATATGTTTTGATTATTACATGCGTTGTGCTCTTTATTGCACACATATATTGTCTCCACTAGCATTGCTTGACACATCTTCATTGTCAAGAAACTGTCAGCAGACGGTAGGATCCTCCATAATGCCTAGACGGATCCCTTCAAGAAGGGAACCGTGGGATCCGTGGATCGAGCACAAATTTCTACTAACTTGAGTTTTATTTGCAGGAAATTATGCAATATACTCTTGTTTTTCTAACCTTTACTTTGTAGATTTTCAAAATAACACATGAAGATTTTGACACCATAAAGCTAGGGGGAGCTTTGTGTCAAACAATATTGCAAAAACATTTGCAACATTAGACCGTTTTTGGATTATACTTCGTGATACCCCATTGCATCTTTGCAATCTTCAAGGGGAGCACGTTTTAAATCTTAGATTTAACCATTTGCAAACTTAATTGCAAACACAATTAGTTTATTTTACGTCATGTCCTTGACGCCCTTTCAAAGGATGGACTCGTCAAGGGGAGTTAAGGCAGTACCATTTCCGTCACTTGCTCTCTTTACATTTTATATTTTTATATATAAAATTGTGTTAGTCTCTTTAACACTTTTGTTTCGACAAAAGGGGAGAAGAAAGTAAAACTACAAATTCAAACTTTTACAATTTTAGCTTTTCCTTATAATAATTTTATGTTTTGTCATCAACAAAAGGGGAGATTGTTAATACAAATAAGCCGTAAAATGTTTATTTATATTTTACGATCTTCTAATGTTTTGTCGATAACAAGCGTAAAATCATTTTAACGAAAAAATAGAATACGTAAATAGTTTGAGTTAATAGTTTCCTAACACACTTACGTTTTCACATAAAACACTAAAACAAGTATAAGTGATTTTATGATTTTAATACATATGTACAACAACTAGTGTTTACATATTGGGTTAGCATATACTTAAACTAAGTATACTAAAATGGGTAAAAACAAGTATATACTAAATGGGTAAAAACTAGCAAATGGTATTGACTCATAACCCATGGTTTTATATATACCACTTAACCAAGTTCATTGTATCTAGAAAGAAAACCATGGATCAACCCATAACCCATGACCCATAACCCATAACCAAAAATACCCATGGGTAAAGAGGAGGCGTTCCACGGATCCTGGCTTTGTGCTAGCCGGATCCCAGTGGAAGGATCCGTGGGATCCGGGAAACAGAGAGAATTTTCTCTATAAATAGAGAGTCATTTCTTCCTTTCTATTCATCACTTTACACACATACTTTCCCAAGTATTCTAACCTTTAACCTCGGATCCAAGTGATCTATGTAGTTTGTCTTTTGTTTTTGTGTGATCTTCTAGGTTCCTCTTAAAGGAAAGATCACCACTTGAAGATGTGCAAGCTCAAGTCCATGAGTTGCCATGCCCGTCATCATCAAGACAACGAAGGTTCTCTTGTTGATCGTTCTTCCTTTCTCCATAGATGTTGGGTTAAAGGCATTAGTGAAGGATGCCAAAAGTGTCAAGACGAAAGCATTAGTGAAAGGTGCTTATCGTTCGTGTCAAGAGCATTAGTGAAGAATGCTATAGGTGTCAAGACGAAGGAATTAGTGAAGGTGCCAAGCGTTGTGTCAAAGGCATTAGTGAAAGGTGCCAAGCGTCGTGTCAAAGGCATTAGTGAAGGATGCGAAGAATTAAATCAAGTATCATTTGGGAAGAATGCCTAGGTCGTATAATCGATGAGGTGCATCGTTATACATATAAGTATTTGTTTATTTACAAGGATGGTGATATCCTTGATGGTGTTGTAACAAGGAGTAGATCTCTTTGAGATTAGGTGTTGTGTCGTGAAGGGTAGTAGTTCCTCCATAGTAATAGAACTAGGTGCTTAGCCTAGTACCTAATAAAGGGTAGGCGACGTTGTGATAGGATTAGTTCTCCTAAGGTGTGAAAGAACTCGGTGGTTAGCCTAGCACCGTATAAAGGGTAGGCGATGTTGTGTTAGGTGTGGTTTGCCTTGGTGTGAAAGAACTCGGTATTTAGCTTTGTACCGGAAAAAGGTTAAGCGACGTTGTGAAGGCTTCTCCGCCATAAGGAGATTTGGTGTAGCACTTACGAACTCTCGAGTAGGTGACTCGGGGAGTGGAGTCGGGCAAGGAAGGTGTCCTTGTAGCCGAACCACTATAAATAACTTGTGTCGTGGTGATGTGCTTCTTACTCTTTATCTTTCATTACACGTTTATATATCTATCTATCAACGTCCAACATAAATAACCAAATAGATTGACATAAGTCTATCTAAATATTTAAAAGGAAGTTTTAAATTGGTAAACTATTCAACCCCCCCCCCCTTCTAGTTTTCCACAGAACCAATTGAAAACCATTTGAAAATCAATCCAGGTACTTGTGATATATTATCAAAGCATTTTGTACCTGAATTGTTTTTGATATTTTAGAAAACGGCTCCCCCTCAACATGTGCATCATATATTTGAAATTAGTTTGACACATGGAGGAAAGAGGAAGAATTCACTTCTTTGATAAATTATTTTCTAAAAATATCGACATTACTTTCCCGATCAAAATCAGTGTTTAACATACATTTAAAGATATTTCCGGGAAAGAATGTGGTTTTCAAAAATTTGCTCCCCCTCAATAGGTGCATCTGATTTTGAAATTGTTTAGCACATATTAGAGGAAACCTGCACTTAGAGACAAATCAATCACGTTTCAATCCATTTTGGTTTGATATAAATGCTCCCCCTTAACATGTGCATGGAAAATTTGAAATCGTTTGGCACATGCAGGGAGGAGAGCTTGTTAATGACATATAAAACCATTTATCGAATTATCAATTTAAATCCAATTTAAATCACAAATTCTCCCCCGATCTTAATTTTCAAATCCTTTGAGAGTTGTGATCTCTATCGATTTAAATTAAATTTTGAGAGCTTTTGAGAAGAATAGTGACTTGCTTTCGAAAGATATTTTAACTGATAAGGATTAGATTTTGAGACTTTAAACTCCATTGACCAATCATGCATAAATATCTTTTGTAAACATAACATTAGCCTAGGTCTTGAATTAAATGTATAAAACATTGTTCTTTTTGATTTTCCAAAAGTAGACCTTGCTCTTTTACGTGCTAATTGTTTGAAGAATAACCTTTTCTATTGAATTGAAATAATTCTCCCCCTCAATCAATGACATGGGTTGTTGATTGAGTGTTAGAGAGTTTGACAACGATAAGCCCGGATGATTTTCAAAAATAGAGTCCGAGGTGTTTTCAAAGCAATTTTGTTTTCATTAGATTACAAATATTTTTCTGAAGAATCATTAGACGGAAAATATTTGGACAGAAAACATTTGTCTTTTTGATGACAAACATTTGTTTTAAGAATCAGAGCATGAGATTTGAAAAATAAGATTGAGCATGGCTCTGTTCTTTCTTTTTAAAACGGGTTACTGCTTGAAATGACAATAAACCACCAGTTTTCTCCGTATCATTTTTTTTTAAAGCAATTTATGTACATTCGAAGAACATCTAAAAACCCGTGACATTCTTTGAAAGTCAACACAAAGTCCGTAGATGATATCGAATTAAGAAAAACATGACAAAATAACAATATTTTGGGATTTTCAAGATTTTCTAATTTTATGGATTTTGAAAATTTTATATTCTTCTATTTTCTTTTGTGGGTTTTAAAATTTTGTATTTTGCTTTTGAAAAAATATATACAAGAGATAGATGAAGAGAACCATTTACTCCTCGTCTACCTCTTGAAGGCGTTTGAGTGTTTACGGTTGTAGACTCTTTAGACCAAGTCGTGGAAGGATAAACTCAAACGTTCTCTAGGAAGAGCTTTGGTGAAGATGTCGCTAACGATATTCAGTCCTCAAAAATAGAGTTCTACCACACCTTTTTCCACTTGTTCCCGAATGAAATGATGTCGAATGTTGATGTGCTTTGCTCTTGAGTGTTGAACGTTGTTGCAAGAGAGAGCAATGGCACTTTTGTTATCACAATCTGAGAGGGATTTTGTTGAATTGAAAGTCATAGTCGATAATTGGGATCTCATCCATAGGATTTGAGCACAACAAGATGACATGGCTATGTATTCAACCTATGTAGAGATATAGAAGTACTCATTTGTTTCTTTAAAGACCAGCTAACAAGCTTATCACCCAAAACTAAGCACCTCCGGACGTGCCGACGCAGTATCTTGACATCTGCATGGTCAAGATTCGCATAGGTCGTTAGAAACATCTTGGTGTCCTTCGGTACCAAAGTCCCATGTTGATGGTTCCTTGGAGATCTTGAAGACCCGCTTAACCACTTCAAGGTGCTTTTGGTAGGCTTAACTGGTATCTAGCACACATGCATACAAGTGAACATAATATCGTCTCTTGGTCGTGAGGTACATCGTGATCCAATCATACTTGATATTTCGCTTGATCTACCATGATCCCCGAGTGGTCCTCATCCGCTTTATTACGCTATACCATGGGAGTGTCAACGGTGTCACAAGTGTCAAATCCAAATTTCTTTAAAATTTCATTAGCATATTTAGATTGATTGATAAAAATGCCTCCGGGACTTTGTGAAATTTGTAATCCCAAGAAAAATGACATTTGTCCCATCATTGACATTTGAAATTTGGAGCCCATATCCTTAGAAAAGCGGTCACATTCATTGGGGTCGGTTGAGGCAAAATAATATCATCAACATAGATTTGAACGTGAATTAAATGTTTGCACGACTTTCGGTGAACAATGTCGGATCAACTGCTCCTTTCTTTGAATCCAGAGATAGAAGAAAATTTGATAGTGTATCATACCATGCCATTGGAGCTTGCTTCAAGCCGTAAAGAGCCTTCTTAAGGAGATAGACATGAGTAGGATGCTCTGGATTCACAAAAACTTCCGGTTGGTGGCGTGATCGACTTCTTTAACATCTCCGTTAAGAAAAGCCGTCTTTACATCCATCGATAGACTATCATATTCTTACTTGCAGCATTAGCCGGGAAGATTATGATTGCCTCGATGCGTGCAAGCTGGAGCAAATGATTCTTCAAAGTCAATACCTTCCTCTTGACGGTATCCTTTTGTAACCAATCTAGCCTTGTTCTTTAATACATCGCCATGCTCATCAAGTTTTACTTTGAAGATCCTTTGTAGAGCAATGATCATATACGATCGAGAGCGGTACTAATTCCCATACATCTAGTCGATCAAACTCATGAATTTCTTCTTGCATGGTATTGAACCACTGTCTTCATTCATGGCGCTTTAACATCTTTTGGTTCGATCTTAAAAGTACGGAGTTGAAGAAGTACCATAAGGCATCAGTTGCAAGTTGTTTACGAGTGGATACTGGACGAGAAAGGTTTCCAATGATGATGTCCAATGGATGATCATGTGTCGATTTTCTAAGGTGTTCATGTGGTTGTTGTTGAGGAACTGAAGTAGCAGAGTCGTTTTCTCCTGATGAAGATGGTTCTGATGATGGTTCTAAGAAAATATGTTCTCAAAGGGAGCATCTTCAGGAGTAGCAAAGGGATTATCTCCATCATAGGTGCCATAAAGAATTCCATGATGTACACTTGATGATTGATGAATTGAAGATGATACGGTGATCGTGCAGCGCTTCTTGACTAGTTAACATAGAAACGAAGGGTTGTCTACGTTGGCGAGGATAGGAGCGACCTCTGATGGTTTTGACAGATCATTAGCAATTGGCTCATAGTGTTCATCAAACATTGGATCAAATAATTTCTTTAAATCATCTTCTAACGATGGTACATATGGAGTTGCTGGTGAGGGATTGTATACAAGAGTAGAACTGATGGGACTACTTGATGAAGGTTGTCATGCGGGTTCAGAACTGGGTTGTCTTGGAGCCATTTGACCGGTCAGCTCATCGAACGTAACATGAATTGTTTCCATGATATTTTGGGTTCTTTTGTTGTAGATTCGGTATCCTTTTCTGCTTGGTGCATATCCTACAAATACTTCAATGTCCACTTTAGCTTTAAGTTTTCCTAAGTCTTGGCCCTCATTAGTTGGATAACACAATGCACCAAACATACGAAGGAATGAAAGATTAGGTTTTCGATTGTGGACAAGTTCATATGGAGTTTTTCCATGAGATGTGTGAATTAGGGATCAATTTTGAGTATAGCATGCAGTGGCATTGGCTTCAGCCCAGAGAAACATTGGAACCTTAGAGTAAATCAGCATTGTTCTTGCGGCTTCCACAAGAGTTCGATTTCGTCTTTCAACTACACTGTTCTGTTGAGGAGTTCGTGGAACACTTCTTTGATGACCGATTCCAACGCTTTCATAAAACTCACTAAGTTATTTATTAACAAACTCGGTTCCATTATCATTCGGATGATTCGATGGTTTGTTAAGTCGAACTGCGCACTGTTTGATGAGTTTGATGATGATATCCGGAGTTTCATCCTTTGTCCTTAAGAACTTAACCCAAGTAAATCAAGAGTAATCATCAACCACAACTAACACATATTTCTTCCGTAAATATTCTCGACTCATGGGTCCACATAAATCCATGTGAATGGTATGAAGAACTTCCATAACCGAGTTTGTAGGTTTGGGTTTGTGGGCATACTTCTTGCTTTTTCCCAATTGGCATGTCAACAAAGATGATCATTTTCATACTTTAGTCTAGGTAAGCCTATTACTAAGTCCTTTCGGAAAGATCATTTATGGTGCGAAGTTCAAGTGATTGAGACGACGATGCCATAACCATGACTTTGTTTTTGAAGCCTTTGACAACAAGCAAATTGGAGAAGACTTCATCATATCTTCGATAGAAATGGTGTATAGGTTTGAACCACGTGTTCCTCTTAAAACTTCGCACCATCAAGTTCTCTAATGAAACAAGTATGTTTTAAGGCCACTTCTAGATCGAAATCACGAAATTGACCGCATGAATAAGTTATGACCAAGACCTTCAACGTAATATACCCTAGAGATTACACTATCACCAACAACATAGTCTCCATAACCCATAATTGCACCGAAATGATCATTCCCAAATCTAATGGTCCCAATGAATTTACTCACGGTTCATGAGCCGTGACGGTCTCCATCATATGCTTGGAACAACTGAGTCCGGGTACCACGAAGGATTTGAATGATCCGCAATTGAAAATGAACAAGAATGGATAATCGGATAATTGGGATCCCCATGCAAGAATGGGTTCCACTTGGTTAGTAATAGTGATTGGAACACCCACATCGAAGCGAAATAATGAATTCATTAGGGACATATCTTTGTGCTAGTGTGTGAACCTATTCAAAGTATGTTCACTTCTTAAAGGAATAGTTCTACCAAGAGGCATCCATTTCCTAATAGGCATTGGTCTAGATAATCTAGGGCACAACTCATTAAGATTAAATTTAGTCCAGTGGGTATCCACTAATAACCTACATTACTGAGTTTTCTTCTGTGGGTTTCCATTGTTTTCCACCCTTCTTCCGCCTTTGCTTTCTAGCCTTCTTAGCTTGAATTTTGGCATTAACAGTTTTTAACTGGGTATTTAACAGCATTAATCAAACCATTCACACCACATTCATGATTAGTAACAGAAATCAAGCACTCATCATTACATGTTTTGTCAAAAGTAGCAGAATTTGAATTAATTACGAGACGCTTATAGCTAATACTAGAATCAACACGATCTGCTTTATTCAACTCAAACTTACAGTTCCTAGGGTGGTCTTCTACTTTCTTCCATCGAACATTCCTAGCTTGCAAGGTCCTATCATTCTTTGTGTTGCCTTGAGGCTTTGACACCTTGCTTTGGTGTCACTTTTTACTCCTGTAGAGGGAATGGGAACATTAGTTGGTATTGCTAATTTTTGCTTTTTAGGTTTAGAAGTGCTGGGATATGAACTACTTGAAGGCACATTGAAGCTTACATGCTTAACTTTAGGCATAGAACAAGGCATCACAACTTAATCTTTCTCACATAAGGATTTAGGGCATGTTGCTCTTAAACATTCTAACAACTCCTGAGATCGTTTGGCCTGAATGCAAGCAAACCTAATTTCTCTATCAAGTGGCTTATTTATGAAATCCTCTTCTACAATCTCACGGAGACATTCTAGACTATCCTTAAGGTGAGCGAAATAGTTATGAAACGCAAGTTCGTTATTCCTAAGATGAGGAGGAATGTATTTAACTGATCCAAGATATTTAGAGTCTGCAGATGACTTTGATGCAACATTCTCATTAAAGACAAGTGGCATTTTCCTTTTACCCGACTCTCGATTCTCAATTTCCTTTTGTAACACGTTATTTTTTCGTTGTTCTTGTCACGGTGACTTTCATTGAATCATATAACTCTTTAAAGTGTCGTTTAACCTTTTCATTTTCTTCTAGAAAACTCTCATTTTCTTTTGTAAAACATTAACCAAGTATTGAAGATGAAAAGTTTGAGAGCACCGAGAATCTAAAGGAGGAGGCATTTGGGTGCCACCACATTGTTCTTTTCACCCTTTAATTGTGAAATTTGGGCTTTCAACTTTCTCGATCGTGTTACGTTGAGCTTGAACCTGTTCATCACGTTTGTTTATTTCAAAAACTGCATCAAATTCAGGAGCATCTGAGGATGTCTTGATATTTGAGGTTTTAACATTTTCTTTGAGATGTTATTTTAATTGCAAAGCAAAATGTTCAACTTCCAATTTAGAAAAATGTTTGACCAAGTTATCATGATCATCCTGTTAAATTTTATCATGCATTTTTGAATTTGCTGTTTCAAGCTCAATAACACGATCATGGGAAACTTTCAAAGCAACAGATAATTCATGAAATTGAGAAGCAGTAATAGAGTGCTTAGTAACAGTATAAAACACATCTTGAGCCACAGAACTCAATACTAAGTTATCATTTATGGTATGCAGATTTTTCTTTTCAATTTCATTATATTTGTGTTCCCGTTCATAGTCATTGACCTCAACAATCATTGCATCAAATTCCTTTTCCATTTCTTTAATATCCGAGTTTATTCCTTTTTGAAGACTTTCAAATTGACCTTTTAATTGTTTAAAGAAAGGCATGACCTCAGTTAAATAGCATTCTTTAGTTTGCTCAAAACCCCTTTCCCCTTCAGTTATCCCAGTAGGTTTGATCCTTTTCTTACATGTCTTCTCAAAATCAACAAATAGTTGATAAACAACATATAGGCTGATTAAGGTCTTGCTCTTAGTGCGAATAGATCTAGGAACTAAATGCATGGGTGTATTCGGAGGATACACAGTTGCTAGAGGCATTTTCCTAAGGGGAGTGTTCATTTTAACAAGTGCATTAGCTTTTTGCATATCTATGTCCTTTTTCCAAAAAACTTGTTCTGGGGTTAATAGAGTTTGAGGCTTAAATACATTGTGGAAATCCAATTTTTTAGTGTAATCATGGGGTTTGAACGTTATGTTTTGCTTTTTACACTCAAGATCTTTTAGCTTCATATTCGCTTTTTCCTAGTGACTTCATCTAATTGCCTATCTTCCTCGGTGCACTCAACGAACTAGGTTTCGCTAGGCTTAAGGATTTCCTTACCATCATATATTACCTTCGAGCTTCTCAGCCGCTTTACCATATTCAGATCGGGTTCTCTACTGAGGGAATGTTATGCTTATCACGAGAACTTTATGCTTAGTGATCATGTGAGCGATCTGAATGGTATTCCTTGTACGTACAACTTATTTTCAAGCTTGTTTTTCAAAGTTTTAGATTAGAAAAGTCATTCAAAAGTTTTGATTCCTTAGCATTAAATTCTTGTTTAAGCACTTTAACATTATCTTGGAGTTCTTGTTTTGCTAACAGTTTTAGAAAGCTTTTCTTGTAAAGAGTTTAACTCTTGTTTTAACACTTCTTCTCTAAAATTACTTTTCTAATAATTGTACGCATTTGGTCATCCATTTCCGCTCATGGGTGGTTAACTCAAACTTAGCACGTTGTTCATAAATTGCAACTTGTTCTTTATTGGTATTCGCCTCGGAGATAACGAGAATCATCGTGGACACATGGAGTGTATTCATCAAAAACAAAGTCATCATTGACTGTAGAGGATGCATCACTTGGTACAATCTCACTTTCACTTTGTATCACATATTGATCATATGGGACAATGTTACTATTACCCATATTATCCATATCTGATTCATTAGTTACATGTGATTGTACTTTGTTATGCATTTCTTGTTCATCAACTTCATCGTATAGTTTTAATACCTCAGAGATGATTGAATCTTTGGAAGGACCAGCCTACTGTGGTGATGAAACCTTTGGTGAGACCATTGGTGAAATGCTAGCCATGAAGATGGTTTGGGCAGTTGGTTCATCATCAACATCTGAGTCATATGCATCACAATCAGCAACCTGAAATGCATTAGGATGATTCTGACCCATGTCTTGCACTGGCTATTCATCCACATAAACATCATAGGTCTTGGCATTTCCCTGAGCAAGAAACAGCAATTCCTCTTCATCCAAAATAGCTCCATTATCCTAAGCTTGTACCAGCAACATCTTCTCCCTAAAATACTCAAGATTTTGTGGGCGTTTTGGAGACGTCAGCCTCCTGCAATATGTCCTTCACCACCACAGCTTGTAGCACTTGATTTGCTTACCATGTGCATTCCTTCCACGTTCGATTAGTTGCATACCTCCACCGCTCCTATATTTCCAACACACGCCCGGCCCATCCCTTGTTCGTTCCTTCTTCCTTGAACATTTTGCACTACCACCTTGCCATCTCTAATAGTAGCTTGATTATGAGGATTAGATGCTGCTCTGAGGTTGTTGTTGGTGTGTGAGGTGGTATTCAGATTTTGACTAACCATGAGTGACAGTTCATTGATGAAGTTTTCCATGAATGTGTTTGGGTCCGGATGCTTGTATCTTTGGATCGGGAATGAGCTTGTAATTACCATTTCCAAGAGGGTATGACTTGTGAAGCTTTGGTAGTAATCCCTACATTGGTGTAGAATGTTGTTGAATCATTTGACGAACTTGCTTCTCCCTGTTTGGATTTGAACTGATCAAGAATCATTCGTTCAAACATAGCATGTCTCTCATTCTGAAGCATGAATGCATACAATTGCTCATAGTTAGTATTCTTTAATCCTTTGGTTAGCTTCACAGAGGTGACAAATTTGTGCCATTCGGGATTCATGTTGTTCACAAACTTTGAGTTCAGCTGAATATTTGGCATGGTCATTTTGATATTCCTCATGTCATTCACAAGCTTGTGGAATCTCACGTAATATTCATAGACACTTTCTTCTGGTTTCATCTTAAAGTGCTCAAATTCATCATACAGTTGTGATTCTATGTCTTCCTCGATTGATCAACTTGTAGATGTCTTTTGGAAGACCCTGAAGTATAATGTTTGAAGCCCCGATATCGATCATATATCTTTTCTCCTTATCACCGAGCTCATCATACGTCTTTGGTCATCCAATCCTAAGATCAACTGCTCCATCCGCAGCTAGCTTTCAAGTATGTCTCTTGTTGTCTCAATCGATAAGGTCCTTCATCAATTGATTTGAGAATGTTGACCCTTTTCCTTTCCCAAATAGCACAACCTAATTCGTTGAGCCCATGAGTCATAATCGCCTGGCAAGCATGGGTGGGCGAGTATCCGATCCAACCGCTGAACATCCTCACTTCACAAGAGAAACGATAGTAGGTACGTTGTTAGACATGATTGCAAGTTCTACGGGATTCAAAACTACTGAAACAAGGGTAGCTACTTAGGACAGTTGGTCATATCTCCTAAGTAACTAGCCACTACCGCCATTCAAAACTACTGAAACAAGGGTAGCTACCAACAAACTCTGCATGCATACACTTAGAAATAATTACACAGAAGCAATGTAAACGCAAACAAAACAATTAAGGAATCATAACTAGGCCAGAACCAAAGGTGCTTAGCCTCTCATATTAACTAAAACAATCGATTCAATGTTTAACATTACAAAATACATGAATTGAAAGTAAATAAAAGAAAAAATGCTAATGCTTATCGTAGGGGAGTGATTTCTCCCTTGGAGATAGCTCCGTATGCTCCTCTAGATATGCCTTCGACTTCTTCTCACATTCACTGAATGTTGTGTGTGAAATGGGATGCCTTGAAATGCTGGAAATCGTGGGGTATTTATAGGCCAGATCTGGTTACGGCATAACTAATTATAAGAGTTACGCCGTAACATCCAATTCTTCGTATTTTGCACTAAAAATGCTGGTTACGGCGTAACTCTAGAAGGAGTTACCGTATCTTCAATAAATCTTGGTTACGCCGTAATTGATACAATAGTTACGGTAGCAGACTTGCAAATGCGCGGAGCGTCATTTGACCTAGTTGGTTACGTCGTAATCTTTGGGAGAGTTACGACGTAATCTTCTGTTGAGTTGGTTTTACGGCGACGCTTTAGTTACAGCGTAATGTGAGAGAGGAGTTACGCCGTAACTTCTTCAAAATGAGCATACTATGATATATCTTCAATAAACTATCCAAATCCGCGTCTCTTTAGCTCCAATGCTCGTAATTTACCTGAAAGTGAAATATAGAGAAAGACAAGCGTAAATCCATATAAATGATATAAAATACGAGCATTATCGGAGGAAATTGACACTTAATATTCAGGACTATTTGATGTTATCAATAAGGAATTTAACTCATGTTTTAATGTTTCTTCCATTAAATTACATTTAGTGATCAGTGTACACATTTGGCATTCCATTTCCTGCTCACGTGTAGTTAGCTCAAATTTAGCACGCTGTTCATAGATGGCAACTTGATCCTTATATATATTTAGCTTAGTGGTCAGGGAGTCATTAGGTATATATTCAGTGTACTCATTAAACACATATTCATCATTAATGGCAGAAGATGCACCACTTGGTACAACGAGACTTTCATCATGCTTCACATATTGCTCATATGGGATAACATTGCTATTTCTCATATTTACAATATCTGACTCAACAACTTATGTCAGTTGTACTTTGTTGGGAATCTTTTGGTCATCAACCACATCATATAGTTTTAGTACCTCTGATATAACTCAAGTATTTGAGGACCAACTTGTTGAGTTGGTGAAACCATAGGGAAATGTTTGCCATGAATATGGTCCGGGCCGTTGGTTCATCATCAACATCGAGTCGAAGGCATCACGATCAACAACACGGAAGATGTTGGAATCATTACTGCCAAATCATACCGATTGATCATCCACATCAAGATCAAATGTGTTGGCACTACCTTGATGAAACAACAATTCCTCCTCATCCAACATTGCTCCACTCTCTTGTGCCTAAATCGAAACAAGTTATCCTTGAAGTAGTCAGAGTTTTGTGGATGCTTTGGTCGGGTGCAGTTCCTTGCAATGTGTCCCACACCACCACAGTTGTAACACTTAATCTATTTTCCTTGACCTTGAACCATTATCCCTCCTCTATTCTGTGCCCCCACATAACCAGCTGCACCATTTCCTCGTGCCATATTCCTTTGGTTTACATTTTGTTGACCTTGTATGTTCTAAACTATAACCCTTCCATCCTCCACTGTAGCTTGATTGTGTGGATTAGATGAAGTTCTAAGTTCATTGTTGGTTTGAGGAAGTGTGGTTCTGAATTGTTGAACCAATAGTGCAACTTGGTTCAAGAGGTTTTCAATCAACTTGTCTGTTGGGGTATAT
Source organism: Chrysanthemum lavandulifolium (assembly GCA_022545495.1). Lineage (NCBI taxonomy): Eukaryota > Viridiplantae > Streptophyta > Magnoliopsida > Asterales > Asteraceae > Chrysanthemum > Chrysanthemum lavandulifolium. Next base: position 163,554,892 of record CM040238.1, on the reverse strand, counting down.
CCTGAGTCTGGTTGAATGACCTCATTCTGATTATGAGAAGATGAGGAGTACTGATGACTTTGAACAAGTGATGATTGAGTGAGCGGCTGAACGTCTGAAACAAATGCAAATGAAACATTTTTTCTAGTTGTTGTTGTAGTTGGATTGGGTTTTTCCATGATCAGGCGGTCATGTGTAGCATGTTTCTCATGTTGTAGCAAGTAAGCGTACAACTGCTCATAGTTTGTATTTCTCAATCCTTTGTTCAACTTCACTGCGGTAACAAACCTGTTCCACTCAGGTGTCATGTTGTTTACGAACTGGAATTGAGTTGAATATTTGGCATAGTCATCTTGATATTCCTCATATCATTCACAAGTTTGTGAAACCTCACATAGTATTTTGCAATACTCTCCCCTGAGTTCATTTTGAAGTTCTCAAACTCATCATACAGCTGTGCCTCTCGATCTTCTTTAGTCAGTTCTGAGCAAGAAAGAAGCATTTTGACATTGTCCCAAACTTCTTTGGCTTAGGTGTTGTGATTTATCAGCTTGTAGATATCTTTGGGTAAACCTTGCAAGATGATGTTGGAAGATCTGATGTCAGCATCATATCTCTTCTTTTTAGTCTCATTGACATCATTGTACGTCCTTGGTCTATCCATTCCTAGAGTGACACGTCCATCTTCACCAGTTGCTAGTTCATATCTGGTGGTACCCATCTGGAACGGTCCTTCATCAATTGATTGAATGATGTTAAGACCATTCTCTTTGCCCAAGCAATACAATCGGATTCTCTATGCCCAAGAGTCATAATCTGTTCTATCAAGCATAGGAGGGCGGGTATCAGACCCAACATCATGAACATCATCGGAAAAAGTAGACATGATGTCCAAATACACGGGATTCTACAACTCTTTGATTTAAACTGAGAAATCAAATCTTTCGCGGGATTTTACAAAATCAAGAGGAAACCGTAGAACCCGAACTGCAAGTATCAAATCGCAGGTCTTCAAAATGTAGAGTCTCAAATCTCAGAAGCTTCAAACCACAACAATGTCAAATCGCAAAACTCAAATCTCAAAAGCTTCAAACCATAAGACTGACAAGTCCAAGACTCAAATCTCAAAAGCTTCAAACCGCAAGATTGACAAATCGCAAGACTCAAATCTCAAAAGCTTCAAACTGTAAGACTGACAAGTCGCAAGACTCAAATCTCAAAGGCTTCACACCACAAGATTGAAAAATCGCAAGTGAAAAATCTAAACAATATCTAAACCACAACGAATGACCAGTCGCAAAAAGGACAAATCGCAGGTCATCAAATATCAAGCCTCAACTCACAACTCTTCAAACCGCAATACCCAAAATGCAGAATGGACAAAACGCAATACACAACTCGAACCAAGCTGGGTAAAACACAAGAGCAAAGGGGTTTGACGGGCCCAAGATTTAGTCTTTTGCACATAGAAAATGGCATGATACTTATATTAGCTCCTAAGTCGGCTAAAGCATTAATATTATGTAAGTTATTAATATAACAAGGGAGAATAAAACTTCCTGGGTCCTTCTCCTTTAGAGGTATTTGATTAAGGACAACAGCTGAACATCGGGTATTTAACTTTACTTCGTTTCCCACGATCGCACCATGTTCTTCGTTGGTATGTTGCTCAACTTTCCGAGTTTTCACATTGTCATCATCCCTTTTTGATAGATTGGAGAAATAGGAAACTTCTTCTTCCGAGTACCTGAAAGGGGTGTAGAGAGGTCTTCCATCATTGCAAAATATGGATTTACAGGAACCATCATCATTTTTGAAATGCCTTTATGAATTTCATTTGCCAAAACCCCAAGTTTTCTTTCGGTGTTCTTCAAAGTCTCATGGTGAGCTAGGAGATTGTCTTTTGTTTCCACTTAAAAATTTTTGAACAAATTATCCCTATCGGCTTGTCGCTTGGAATCTTCTTCCAAATACCTATTTATTGATTCTTCAAGTGAAGGTTTCCTTTCTTCGTAAGGAGTTCGGTTTCCCCCATAGCGGAATCTATCATCATATCTTCGGAAGGGTCTTCCATCTCCGTACTTAACCTTTTCGATTTGGGGATTTCCATTCTCCAAAGGGCAATCTTTGGCTAAGTGGCCCCCTCCACACGTGTCGCATTCTACTCGAATAGCATTCACATTTTCCTGCAGTTTCTTCATATCTCGGCCAAGGTTTTTTATCTTATTAGTAATGGCCACAATGCCATCCAAATCACTTTCCCTTCCTCTATTGCTTCTCTCTTCGTGCCATTTTTAAGAATGGTCTGCCATTTTTTGAATAGCTTCAATGGCTAGAGTAGGGGTCATCCTAGGAATTGGCCCCTGGTAGTCGAGCATTTGTCTTGTAGCAATGTTGATGCCCTTGTAGAAGATATTGACTTTTTGTTGATTGTTTCGATCATGAGTGGGGCACTTGTAAAGGAGGTCATTGTATCTATCCCAGGCTTGATACAACGTTTCATATTCATCTTGTTTAAAGTTATGGATTTCCATGAGTTGATTTGATATTTTTGAAGGCGGACAATATCTTTTAAGGAAGTATCTTTTAAGGAGAGCCCATGTATTATGTTAGGAGTTGGAAATTCCATAAGGAAGTATCGGTCACCCCAAATATTGTTTAGCATATCTTAGCTCGTAGACTTTCGTTATTTAGTAGTTATTAGTTAGTTATTAGCTTAGTTATTAGTTTAAGTAACACCGTGGAGGAAGGACGGGTCTTTACCCATTGTATGCCCGATCTATGTCCCAAGGAGGACGTGTTGTATGTAACTATAAATACCCTCACCTCCCAGGTAGAGGTTGGACCTTTCACTCAATCTAACCTTCTTTCTTTTGTTTACTTTCTCTCTCTAGAAAAGCTCCCATCTTCCACTTTCTCTCTCTAAAACCTACTCATATTCGACCCATATATTGTTATGTGATGTGTTTGTGAAATCCAATATGTTACAAATGGTATCAAGAGCCATGGTTTGATCATTCATCTTACATGTTCTTGGATTTCTAGTGGTTTTATATGGTTTTTGGGTTTGAAAGAGTTTAGAGTTATTTACATCATTTGGATCATCTCGATTGTACTATTGTGTTTAGAATCATTATAAGTGCTTAGGTTTTGATTTGGAAGGCTTGAATCAGCATGGTTGGATTGTTTTTGGATTGAAAAGTGGTGTTTTTTTGAATATTTCATGCTAGCTACTTGTGCCTCGTACTAACTTTCTTCGTAGCGATTTGTCCCAACGATAAAGCGACTTGTCTGTGTTTTGTGAAGCGATTTATGTACCTAGCGATTTGTCTTTTGAGACAAAGCGACAAAAAGGACAAGGTAGTGGACGTACTCTTTTGTCTAGAGATTTGTCACTAGCGACTTGTCTTCTTAGCGACTTGTCTCTCTAGCGATTTGTCCCTCCAGCGACTTGGCTTTCTAGCAACTTGTCACTCTAGCGACTTGTCTTTCTAGCGATTTGTCAATCAAGCGACTTGTCTTTAGAGCGACTTGTTTATTTAAGCGAGTTGATTGTTAAGCGATTTGTT
>CM040238.1:163514646-163551244 GCA_022545495.1 Chrysanthemum lavandulifolium | reverse complement strand
GTAAACTTTCCCATTCGAGTTAGCAACTTGTTCTCCATGTCTTGGTGACCAATTTGCATTCCATGACAAAGTCGTCTAACACGCTCCCACATATCGAAGCGGTTTCACAATCGCCGACCGCAAGAAAGATGTCAATTGGTAAACCCAGTTGGATAATATGAATTGCCATGTCATCCGCTTTCGACTTGTTTCGATCCTCTGCGGTGTATTGATTCGTATTGAAGGCGAGAAGATGGTGCGACGGAGGTGTTGCATCCGCATTTCGGGTACATTAACTTGTCGAGGCTTGAAGGGTCCATCACGAATGGATTTAATCATGAGTTTCCCATTAGGTTTGGTCTTGATGTAGCGGAGCATTCGACTTGTCCATTGAAGATAACCACCTTTGCCAACATAGGAGGTCGGTTTTCGCACCACCGCATGAATGTCTTGTTGAGTTGCCATTGATGAAGGTATGATCCGATAAAGTTGATGTAGGATCGATTCAACGATAAAGGAGTTGTGGTTGATGAAGATTAAGCTCGGTTGAGGTGTTTACGAAAGTCGTACTCAGAACCTTGGTTATTAAAATTTTCTACCAAAATTTGAAATTCACTATAAAAATCAATTCTAAGGTCGTATGAGAAATTTGAGTTATGACAATTTTGACGTAAATTTGACCGAAAATTTTGAATTTAGGCTCAAAATTTGAATTTTTACCAAAATTTTCACAGTTAAACCAAAATTTGAATCTCAGTAACAATTGAACGTTTAGTCTCCTCAAAATTTAAATTTTACTCATGTTTTCCAGCCAAAACTCTTCTTTGTTTTTTTTTTTTTTTTTTTTTTTTATTTATTATTTTTTTAAAACTTTATGCGTAGAAAGAGCTTAGGCGTAGAAACAGGAATTACGAGTAGACAAGTCTTAGGCATAGGATCTTATGCGTAGGAACTTAGGCGAGGATCTTAAGCGAGGATCTTAGGCGTAGGATTCCTTAGGCGTGGGATCTTGTCGCGAGGTTTAAAGTTACAGTAGAAAAGTTGTCGTAAGATTTAGCTTATGCGTAAGGAAAACTTAGGCGTAAGAAAAATGCTTATGCGTAAAGTATTCTACGCGTAAGTCGAAACTTATGCGTAAGATTAGGTTTTGCCTAAAATCCTTTACACTATCACAAGGTAAGAGATATCCAAAAGTCAAGTGTTCCACAAACTTATCCAAGTGAGGAAGCACCGAGTCACCGTTAAGCTCAAGAATCGCACCAAAAAGTTATGAGTAGAACCTTATGAGTAGTTGACTTTCTTACGAGTAGAATTAGGGTTTGACCTACTCGTAAAAAATTTTCACGATTCAACCAATTTCTCTTGCACGATATCCTTAAAACACTCGAATAACCCAAAAATGTTGACCTTTTCACCCAAAGTGGCTAGAAAAGTTACGAGTAGAAATGACCAACGAATCAAAAACGAGTTTAAAACTTAACCAAAACGCGTAAAGCTTCGAACTTTTTGCCAAAACTAGAATCTTTAACACTATATAAACCTTAGACCATAAGAATCTTGAAGATTTAAGTGCAAAAATAAAAGTTTTATGCGTGACAACTTGAGAACGAAACTACGCGTATACTACACAAACAAAAACTTCAACCAAACACTCCTAAACCATTGTTAGGCGATTGATACCAATTGTAGGACCACTACGATATCAACCTTATCACTTTACCAAGCAAAACCAACACACGTAACCCAAGTTACGCGTATAAAACGTGAAACACAAACACAAACAAAGCGTAGAAATAAAAAAAGATAAAGATGAATGGTGACTTGATATTTATAAAACCGTGTGAGATGATAAAGATAAATACAATATGTTATATATTCCAAAGAAAACACACACACACACTTTCTTTACACACCCTCAAATGACCATTTGAGGGGTATTTATAGTACAAGAGGCATAAAACCCTAAAAGGCTTTAGCTTGGGCTTTTCGTGGATAGGACTTGGATTGGGCTTGGCACGCAAGCTTATAAACGGCTAGCAAGTCTCAACTATGTGACTTATTATTCTAATCTATTAAGTCTAACATTTCACGAGAGTGATTTCATAATAATTAAGCATTTGTAGCGGGATTTAATTAAAGTCAAATTGGTCAAATATTCTCTATGAATCATTTTCCAATTTAAACGGTTATTTTAAGTAATAACTAATTGTTGTTATCCCACAACCTAATTGAAAAGTTTCCTCTAATTTTGAAACGAAATCCATCTTCTACCTTCTAAGAACAATTTCATGGCTGCATTAGCTTTCAAAGTTGATTACAACAAGGTTGCATTCCCTGAAAGAGCTAAAGGAAGTAATATATATGATTCAATGATGGACTTTCTTCTTCGATCAAAACTCAGGTATGCTCTAACCTTTTGTCCATCTATTGTTTATGACTCTGTAGTCAGACAATTTTGGGCCACAGCTTTTGAGCGGTCTCCTGAGGGGTAACCCAAGGAGATTGTGGCAACCATTGATGGACATGAGTATGTTGTCACTGAGTCTCTCATTAGGACTCAGTTACAATTGGACGATGAAGGAGGTGTATTTGAAAATAACAGGGATGAAGTTATCACTGGTTTAGCAAATATTGGATACCCCACTGATGGTAAATTCATTTGGTATAAAAATAAATTTTGCCTTAAATGGAGGTTTTTGGTTCACACTCTCCTTCAGTGTCTAAGTCCTAAGTTTGGGGGTTGGGATCAGTTCTCTAGCTCTATTGCTACTGCTATCATTTGTTTGGCTAAGGGGAGATTTTATAATTTTTCAAAATATATCTTTGAGGAAATGCTTAGAAATATCAAGGATACCAAACATAAATTCTTACTGTATCTTAGGTTTCTTCAGATGATATTAAACCTTGAACCTTCTGATAAAACCCCAAAATAATAAGTAAATTAACTGCCAAACTGTTTGCCACCATGAAAACCAATTTTGCTTGAGAACACAGGCCATTATTACCACTTATGTTGCCAGGTGGCAATTTAGCTGCTGGTGCAGGTATTCCTGCTGGTGGTTTAGAGCCCATGCTTGATGAGGCATCTGGTAGCCCTATGTCACCAGACCCCAATGCTGCTACACCTGTTGCCCCACCCTCTCCCAGGGTTGTTGCTCCTGAGGAGCCATTTGTTGCTTCTGAATCACAGGATCATATTCTTGTTGAGACTGAGGACAACATTGATCAACCTTCTAGTCCACCCAGGGATACTTTTGAGGATGACACCACTTTTGGTGATGATTATATGTCTCTCTCAGGTCCAATGAAGCTCCTAAAACCTCAGGAACTCCTGTTGGTGAAGCTGAGGACCCTACTACTCTAATGAAAGTGTCTAGTTTGCTTGACAGGTATATAAAGAAGGTTGATGATCTTGTGTTTCAGCTTAAAGAATCTAGGGATGAGCTTAAAGAGACCAAGAAGACTCTTGGTGGTGCTATGGTGAAATTGCTGAAGAGGGTGACAGAGTTGGAAGTTAGGCTCAACAAAAGGAGCACGGTTGTGATTTCTGAGTCAGAGGAGGAATAGGATACTGAAAGGACAAACATTGATCTAGAGGCACTACATGTGTTGGCTTCTGTGTCGTTGGGAGAGACTCAAGGTCAGAAAGATCCAGAGGTTCAAGTGTTTCACAGAAGAAGGACTACAAAAAGAAATTATCTAAGTCTAAATGTTCACAAGACTTGTATGGTGAATTCTCATGCTACTTCTGTTGGTGTTGAACAAGGACAACTTCCTCCTAAATCTGTTTCTACTGCCAAGGTTACTAATGATAAGGAGCCTTCTGATGATGCTGAGCCTCATGTTCCTTCTGATAAGCCTGCTACTACTGACAAGCCTGTATCTGCTGAGGCTTCTTCTATTACTTCTGAGAATCCAGCTTCCATTCCTTCTGATACCAAAGTTCCCTCTAAAGATGTTCAAGTAGATGTATCTTCAGTTGCTAAAGGGAAGGCTCCATTGGTTGAAGAGGAAGTGGATTTTGTTGTTGATAAGGCTGAACAGGAAAGACTCTTCAGGCTTAATGAAATTGCAATGAGTGACAGAGAAGTAGCAGAACAAGCTCAAGCCACCTTTAATGCAGAGTCTCAAGCTCATACAGTTCCTAAGGTCACCCCTGAGAGGATGAAAGAATTGAATGACTTTGCCTTGAATTTTACTGATGACACATGGAATTCACTTGTGGCTGGAGCTTCTTCTAACATGTCTCTTGCTCAGTCCATATTAGGAGGTGCTTTTGACTCAGAGAATTTTGCTGCTGATATGATGGCATTGGCAACTAGGAGAAAGAAAGTTGATGCAGAGAGAAAATCTAAGGCAAAATGGGATAGACCTCCTACTCAAGCTGAACATAAATTACATATGAGGGAGTTTGTTAAGAATATGAGTTCTACAGTCTACACATCTGCATGGAGTATGGCCTTTGTGAAATCTTTGGCAGATGACCAGTTGGTAATAGAGTATAACAAGATCCTAAGTAGGTTGGAAAAGGATGGCATTAATCCATATCAAAGATTGAAGAGACATCAGCCATCTTTGGAAGGACCTGAGGTCAAAAGATTGAGGTCTGATGATTCTCCTGATGATATCCTACTTAGTACAGCAACTGGTGATATTCAGGCTAGAGAGACTACTAAGGAGCAGTCTACACCTATTGAGATTCCTGCTGATACCTCTCAGGCTATTCCTACTAAAGGTGTTCCTAATGAAGGTGTTTCTTTTGTGCCTCCTACTGGAACATAGAATATTCCTGCTAACAACATTGGTGTGGAGTCTTCTGAGCCTCAAGTTGTTTCCACTGATGATGCTTCCAATGTTCTTTCTGGTGTGAATACATATGTTTTTACTGATACCCCTCAACCTAAACCTGCTGATTCTTCTGACAAGGTTGATTCTGTTCATGCTGATGTGACTATTCCCTCTGAAGGTGCTGAGATTCCTACTCCTACTCCAATGATGCCTGCTTCAGATATTCCAAGGTCAAATGTGTCTTCTCCTTCCTCCATACATGGTGGCAGAAGAAAGCAGTATCGCTAAGAAAAGGAAGTCTCAGGCACTTGATCTTCAAGCCTCAAAACGTTCATTTATCAAAGATTTTGAGGACGATGATTCTGATGAGGAGGTAGTGGTTTGGTCTATGCTGGATAGATGGGAGCTTACTCCAACAGGCTTGGTGGTGTAGGATCTTTCAACACTGTTCATCGAAAGGATGGTTTAGTCAGGCACTTTACCTTCCTTTCAAAGATTCTTAACTTTTTGGACAGAGAAGATCTCATTCGGTTATATGGTATGGTCTCTACATATTTTGATACAAATGCTGCTACTGGTCTGGTTTGTTCCTGCTTGGAGATCTTCAGGTCTTGTTTGATTCAGTCTATCAGGATGGCAAAGGATTTAAGGTTTGGGAAGGTCAGCATGAATGAGATGTTTATCAGTGGACATTCTATCCTTTATCCACTGTTCATGTGGTGCAGACATGGTTTGGGATATATCTCTACATGTTTTCCGATTTGCGCTATCCACTCTCTGTGCAGCTGATGGAGCAGATGCTATCAAATAAGTTGGTTTTCTCTACTGCTCCAGTTGGAAATGATATGGAACATGCAGAGCGGTTGGTAAAAAGCATTAAGGATAAACTTATTGAGGGCTCTGCTGGTTCATCTTCTTGAACTTGGTATGTTGTTATATATTTCTTTTATTTTATAGTCTTTCTTTCTTATCCTTTATTGGTGTTAAAAAAAATCGTATATATTTTATGTTTTCTAACTTTCTTCTTTGAGGATCATGTTGTATAGCTGTGTTTCATATATGGTTTTAACTCACCATGTCTTAAGTGACAAAGGGTTAACTTGCTATGGGGGTACGGCTCTAGTGAGTATTCTCAAATCCGTTGATAGTTGCTAATTTACTAAAAATCAGAGGGTTTTCAATGCACCCTGGTCTCACACACCAAACATTGGCTACTCCATGAGCAAACGGTTTTGGTAAAGAGACCTCAAATCCGTTGGAAGGTTTCCAACTTGCCAATAAGTTGTATAGTGCTCAACTCACCATGTCCTCATAGGTGAAGAGTTGGCTAGCCCACAAGTTCATGGCTTGTGGTAAAGGCAGTGGAACACCATGACTAGTCCTGAGTTCACGGCTTCAGGTAAAGACACATCAAATCCGTTTTTGGCTGTGATGGTTTGCCAAAAACCATTAGGGTACTCCAACACACCATTGATTCATGTTCTAAGTGTTGGACTAGTTACTGGTTCACCAGGGTGATGTTATGATTCCACTCAAGAACCAGCTACCCCAAGAGTGAGTAGCTACTTGGTAAAGGCTTCTCAAATCTACTCTGGTTACTGTTGCTACTGGTTCTTGGTGCTGCTGATCTAGAAGTTGTTATTGGAATCATGGACTTCATTGCTGTTTCTGGTGGTTCTAGGTGTTCTGCTGGTTACTTATCTTGTGCTTCAGTTGCTGTGGTATTCAATCCTCTTGCGTTCAAGATCTATCTGGAAACTTGAAGTTAACAGAGTCAAATTCAATTTTAGGGGAGGATTGTTAGGAATTATTGTAATAAGTGGGTTCCTGCTGATAATGGTTCCTGCGGATAGTTTTATTGTTTCTGCTGATAGTATGCTTACTGCGGATAGTGTAGTTCCCACTGATAGTTATTATTGTTTCTGCGGATATGTAGTTTCCGTATTATTTGTATTTAGTTAGGATATGCATGAGTTAAGTTAGGAATAGATAATGCATATCTTTTACGTGTTTTGCAAGCTGCTGAATTAGGGTTTCTTGTAGTATAAAAGAAACCAGCGACTAGGGTTTATACACACTTGTCAATAACATTTGTTAGTAATTCAATATAGATCCATAGAAGATCAAGTCTTTGGTGTTTATTGTCTTCTTGAGTCTTGTGTTTATATTCCGCCTAAACATAATTCTAGTAAAGGTTCTCCATAGTTCTCTTGTGATTACACAGGTTGACTATACTCTCTTTAAGGCTCGTAAGATCTATCTGGGACTATACCCAACATCGACTTTGGTAGTAATTACTTTAGGACATTTAGGCCGTGTTTGTTTTTTTAAAAACAAGAGCTTTTTACCACTTTTCACTTATTTCCTCTGCGGGCGCGCAGAGAAACATGTTTGTTTTTTTTTCAGACAAAAGAGCTTCTTTCCTCTTATTTTATCTTCCAAAATTCAGACATAAACTTCCTCTTCTTACCTCTTCATTTGAAAAACCCTACTCCCATCACCAACCCATCCCAGCCGCCACCACCACCATCCCATCCACCATCCACCACCACCCCATCCGCCGACCACCACCATCTCATCCACCGACCACCATCATCCCAACCGCCACCACCACCATCCCATCCACCATACACTACCACCCCATCCGCCGACCACCATCATCTCATCCACCGACCACCATCATCCCAACCACCCCCGCCACCACCATCTCAGCGCCGCCATATTCTCAGCTGCCATAAAAGGTATGGGTTTTCTTTCATTCTTTTGTTGAGTACCCATAAAAATGAGATATTTTAGTGCCCATTTCATCATTAAAGTTGTGGGTATGTAAGAAATTAGATCTTTGTACCTTTTTAATGTCATTTATTAAGAAATTGTTACAAGTATATGTCGTTTGAATGATATGTTTTACCATCTCAGCCGCCGGACACCACCTCAGTCACCGGACACCACCTCAGCCTCCATACTAGCCGCCGCAAAAGGTAAGGGTGTTTTGATGTTTGTGTTGTGCTGTTGTGATGTTTTGATCTTGTGGGTATGCTTAAAAATGGTTATTGGTTATTGGTGATATGCTTTGCTCCATGAACAATGATCATTCATCTTTTCGAATTTTGTGTGTAAGTAGGTTACTAGTTAGGCAAGTTTGTGTGATTTATATGCATTGTTCAATGATTGTTACATTGTTTGAGGTTGGAAATACGATTTTGTATGTGAGATGTAAGGTGGCTCGTGGTTAAGTTGTTGTGAAGAGTGTGTGTAGGTTTTGGTTTCAACATAGGTTTGTCACTAATTTTTAGTGGATCCTGGTTTTGTTTTAAGTACTTGATGGCACCCTCGACTTAAGATGTAGAACTATGGTCGTCTATTAACTTAGCGAGAATTGAGAATTAACATAGCCGAATGAGGGCAGCCCTTGATGTAGTGGTCACACACCCTAATTTGAACATGCACTCAACACTTGATCTTATGATGTCTGTAAAGTTTATTAGCAAAAGTTTATTAGCAAAAGTTTATTTTACAGTTTCTTTAACCCGTCATCATCTTGATCTTGGTTTAGACCCTCACTCAACACTTGATGTTGTAATTATTTTGACAATAGTGAAACCTGTATTCCTGTAAATTGCCAACTAGTGTTTAGGTGACACTAAATATCGATTAAGCGCAATCAAAAATGTTGCTTGAAAACTATTTTACGAAATATTATAACTTACATGTTTTCTATGAGTTAGCGCAAATTTGTATGACTGGTTTTTAGTCTTTGCCATGGGGACATATATCTTTTTATTGAGTATTGATTTTCTTATGCCTGCAGATTCCTCAACTGGACTTTGAGATTCCTCCGGAGTCGCAACGTGGATCTTTATCAACTGTAAGTTCTACATCCCATGCTCTCAAATACATTTATTTGAATAATAAACTTTTAGTTCGTGCATATCTTATAAGAATAGAGTTAGCGCAAAAATGTATACATTGATGCATCAGTTAACTAGCATGTGTCTAATAGAAACATGATGAATGAATGCCTAATAGTATACACTGATGCATCAGTTAACATGTGTCTAATAGTATACATCAGTTAACTAGCATGTGTCTAATAATATACATGATGAATGAATGTCTAATAGTATACATCGTTAACATGATGAATGAATGCCTAATAGTTGCACTAACTGATGTATACTAGAAACATGATGAATGAATGAATGCCTAATAGAAACATGATGTATACTAGATACATGATGAATGAATGCCTAATAGTATACATCAATTGTACTAACTGATGTATTGTTTCTAGTATACATCAGTTAACTAGCTTACTTAAAACTCAAAGTATATGAAGTAAATAATGATCTCCTTACGTGTATTTGTTATAGCTACAATGGAAGGTCCCAAGCCACGCAAAAATTGGTCCAATGAAATGATCAAAGTCTTACTAGACACATGCATTGAAGAGATGAAAACGACCGGTAGAAATGGTGTTAGCTTGTATAGGTCGTCTTGGGTTAGGTTAGGCCAGGTGCTGAAAGACAAGTTCGACATGGAATTCACACAAAAAGAAATGAAAAACGGATTTGATAATTTAAAAGCGAAATATATTGGATGGCTCTACTTGAAGAACAAAACAGGGAAGATCTATAACCCGCAAACAAAGATGTTTACCCTAACACCCAAAGAATGGGAAGAATTCAAAAAGGTGTGTGGTACTAAGATAATTAACACTTATATAATTTTTTTCTATGAAAATAACCTATCTAGAAATTATTTGGAATTTGGGTACAGATTCATAAAAGGCCGGGATCTTTGCAATCGAATCCATTACCATACCATGAACTATGTGAAATTGTGTTTCAAAGTATTAGCCCCAATGGTGATGGTCAATGGACCAATTTAGAAGGGTTTGGGGCATCTGCGTCTGCGACATCGACATCTAGGGCATCGGCTATAAAGGAACGTGTTAGGGCAATTGATATCAAGGATGACCCTTTGGTTGACGTGGATATTGATGATGAGGATGATGGGAACTCTCGTACACAAAGGCTACATGATGAAGCTAGGTCTAAGAAAAAGGCAAATACTTCTCATGTTACTTTCGATGACCTGGCGGTGGATATGCAGTGTGCCTTGAGACATATTGTCAAAACCAAGGATGGGCCAACAACAAGTGAATGTTCCGAAAAGTTGAAGCTAATTGGATTACCACGATCGGATCCTTTATTTTTAGCTGCATTCAATATTTTTGGTCAATTAAGAGACATGCGAGAGGCATGGATGGCTTTGCCATCAGACCCAGACATCTTAAAGGGCTGGATTGAGATGACGGGTAAAACATTCGGAATTTTCAAGTAGGGATATCGCAAAGAGGTTGTAACGTGGTTTAGCTGTTTCGTATTTCGTACCTTATGTGTTTTTGAACATTTATGTGGTTTATGTATTCGGTATTTTGAACCTTTATGTGGTTTATGTATTGTATTTTGAATTCGTAGTTTATGTATTCGGTATTTTGAACCTTTTATGTGTTTGGTAGTTTAAAACATTATTAAGTTTTGTATGTATTTTTGAACCTTTTGAACCATGAGTTTATTCGGTATTTTGAATCTTTTGAACCATGAGTTTATTTTTTCTTTTCTTTTATATTTGAACAGGTTAATCATGGATTATAATAAAAAAACTTGTGCTTATTATTGTTATGTATACATATCTTCGCTACTTTTGGTCAAGAAAAGGAAAAAGAAAAATAGATACTACTTCAGCAATGTCCGGTCATCAATTTACATTAGAGTTATTGCAAGGAAATGATAGGCAGTGTATTGAGTTGCTACGCATGTCACGTGATTCCTTTGTTCATCTTTGCACCCATTTTAGAGTTAAAGAGTGGTTAAAAGATAGCAAGCATGTGTCAGTTGAATAAAAAATGACTATTTTCTTGATGATGTTAGGTCACAATCAACGGTATGTCGTTATAAAAAACCGATTTCAACACTCAACGCAAACGATTCACAAGATTTTTCATGAAGTATTGGATAAAATGGTGGAGTTTGCTAAGGAGATCCGGGCCATAATAGGAGATTGCGAGAAATTATTTAAGGTAATTAGTAACTATATTAGTGATGTGATATTTTGTTTCACATTAAATTTCGACTACTAATTTCGTTTATGTAGGGAGTTGTCGGTGCACTAGATGGAACTTTGATACATGCTTCTGTCCCTAAACACAAGCAACATTTATATAGAGGGAGAGGAAAAAGGGATTGCTATCAAAATGTTTTGGCAATATGCGACTTTAACTTGATGTTTACTTTTCTTGTTGCCAGATGGGAAGGGGTAGCTCATGATTCCAAAATTTTATCAGAAGCAATAAGAAATCCTAATGCACCGTTTCCATTACCCCCTCCAGGTACATACATACATACATAAAATACATACATGCATAGTTTGGATTTATTTTGAACTATTACTTAAAATTTTAATTATTATATAACATTTACAGACAAATATTATCTTTGTGATGCGGCCTATGCACACACACGAGGGTTTATGGCACCATATCGCAATGTGAGATATTGGTTAGAGATTTTCGGCGTGCATTGAATAGTAAAGAAAAGTTCAACCACTGCATGCGAAACTTGAACGTGATTGAGCGTGCTTATGATGTCTTGAAAGCACGTTTTCCGATATTAAAGAAGATGGCACCCTTTTCACTCACGGCACAACGAAATATCACGATTGCATGTTTTGCACTTCATAATTTTATACGCAAAGAGGGTTTAGATGATGAACTCTTTTCAAGATATGAGCAATCAAATGTGCAACTTGAGAATGACAATATATTAGTTGAAGTTGATGATGGTGTTGATGAAGAAAATCAAGTTGTTCAATCACAAGGGAATGCATCAGATCGACAATATATGACTAATGTAAGAGATCAAATCGTGCAACAATTAATGCAAGTGATCTAACGGGTTGGGTCCTAATATGATACATGTTTTAGTATTTTTATAATTTATGTGCTTTGAAAATTTTATGTTTTGAAACCTTATATATTGGTATATTTTAAACCATATGTATTGTCTTTAATATTTCGTATTTTAAGCGATATTGGTATATTTTAAACCATTATGTATTGTCTTTAATACTTCGTATTTTAAGAGATTGCTTGTTTTTGCATTAAATAACACAAAAAACTAGTGAAAAAGAAAAAGGAAAAAAAAGTTACTTCAATAGCACAAAAAATGGTTATTATACATAGAAGTCACTAAAGTTTGCGCGAAATTTTTCCTAAGTCACTAAAGTTTTAAAGTTGTCATTCAGGTTACTAAACTTATGAAAGTTGTCATCTAGGTTACTGAACTTATGAAAGTTGTCATCCAGGTTACTGAACTTGTAAAGACATGACATTTATGTTACTTAACATATCAAAAAAATATACATAAAACCCACTGAAATTATAGACATGTTTGCTTTTTATAGTTTAGTAACCTGGATGACAACTTTGAAACTTTAGTGACTTAGGACAAATTTCGCACAAACTTTAGTAACTTTTTTGTATAATAACCCCACAAAAAAGACTAGTGAAGAAGAAAAAAATAAGAAAAAAAGAAGAAAAAGGAATGAAGTACTTGAATAGCAAAAAATACAAACGGTCTTCTTCTTGCAAATAAAGAGCTTAAATGTACCTCTTCTTCTGCACACATGGTTTGTAGATGAAGAGGTAAAAGCTCTAATAAAACAAACGACACATTAGTTTAGGACTAGCTTTTATACATTATAGTTATTTAATTTCTTGTTTTGAATTGCTATGTATAATATCAATTACTATTATTTAGTAAATTTGTTAGTTAAACATGAAAAAGAATTTTATATGAATGGAAAAGTACCCTTGTAACCTGTATGTTCTTCTAATGTACAGATATAATGAAGAAGAAGAGTAATCTACATCTGCACCTTCCTCTTATTCTGTACCATTTGCAAATAGTAAACGTATGAGAAGTAATGTAACTGGGGCTAGTACTGATGTTGCTTGGGAGTACGAGCTTGACTTAGGTTGTAGGAGGGTAAAGTGTAAGTTTTGTCAAGAAGAGTTCACTAGTGGGATGTTCAGGTTTAAGCATCATTTAGCTAGGGCATATCAAAATGTCTTGGTTTGTAGTCATGTTCCTTAAGATGTCAAAGTAAAAATTCGGAATGTTTTGGAACAAAATGAATTGAATTCAAAGAAAAGGAAAGGTGTGTTTATGATTGATGAAGTTTTTTCTTTTTTGGTAAAGGGCCTTCCACCTTCCACCTTCTAAAATAGATTACTTTAAAAAAATAATTAAGTATAATGGAATGTGGGTGAAATACCACATTAACCTCAAGCAACTGCTTGAACAACCAATAAATCACTCATGACAGGCCATAAATGATCCAACCAGCTACACACAACTAGAAAACTAAAACAAAAACAAGCATAAACTAAGAAACATCAACCTTTATGCTAAAAAAAGAAAAAGCAACATATCCAAGTCTAATGTCATGGATGGCAGCAACCTTTAATTGGGCCAAGGATAGACCATAATCATCAAAGTACTCATCATCATAATCATTGTAGTCACGTGTACCATATTTCTATTGCTCCAAAAGACTCCCCTCTTTCTCTCCAGTACCGAAATAATTAGTCTCGCTAGGATATTCCAGAACTTCATCATCGTCGCTATCAGAAACAGCCACATTACCCACCTTATAGAATGGGTTGCCTACCTTAGTTGAAGAAGTACACGTAGAGGAAGAAACACTAGGCTTAGTAGCCGCATCCCGCTACTTCTCTTTCAAATCAACCTTTTTAGAGGTTTACCATCATCATCCACAAGAGTAACTTTTCCATCAATAATTAGTTTTTCAAGCTTTCCAATTTTCTTACCATTTGGTTGACAACCATCCACATCCTCCTCCCCCAAAGAGTTTAAAACATCAAAATAATTAGAAGACTTAGTGTTCGTACCTGATTTAACATTAGAAGAAGAAGTCTCCTTTTGACCCTTAGAATCTGAACGTTGATTGGTAGTTGTCGTCGATATCGGTCTCTAAAATTTAGGTTTTGGATTATTAAGCTTAACACCTCCAATAGGCCGAGATTGGTCAGCTACCTTCTTCCCTTTATCCTTACGATTCTTTACCTCAATAAAACCCACGTCATCCTTTTCCACATTTGCAGAAGCCTTATCTGCCACATTAGTATCACTCCAAACAGTATCCTTAATACATTTTGGACAATTGATACAATCATGTCCAAAAACTTTACACACCTCACAATGAGGAGGCTTCTATTCATATTCGACTTTAATTATCTCCGTAGTATAACCACCATCCTCCTCATTTGGAATATCCATAGTAACTTTGCTTTTAAAATCAGAATCCGAGCTTAGTTCCACTAGAGCATGAGCAAAACTAATACATCCCCAAGAGTCCAAGCTTAGTTCCACTAGAGCAGGAGCAAAACTAATACGTCACACATCAAGCTTGTAAATGCATCCAACATAATAGGTTTCCCAATTTGAGTAGCAATTAAGCTTAAACCGTCTTCCGAATATGCAAGTAAAGGAACATTATGAAATTTAATCTAAACCGGAACCTTAGTTACCTCATTTGTGGTTAATGACACATTCGGAGTCCATTTGTTAAGAATGAGGGGCAATTTACGAATTAACCGAGGGCCACTTTAAAGAACTCGATCAACACCATCTTTAGAATCAAACTTAAAGAGGTAGATACCAACATCATTTTTATAAGCTTTTTCAAGCCAAATTACCCCACGTATTGGTAACATAATTTTGAACAATGAGAAATTCAATAGTCTTGACAACGAAGTAACCAACCAGAGTATTATCATGCCTACTCAAAACGCTCTCCATAGCAGCCTTAAATAACAACGTATCATGGTTGTCAACACAATTCTCATTCACTAAGGTCCTGAAATTAACCCTCTTCGAAGTGCGACCTTGGTTCAGAATGTTGGCAAAAAAAATAGAAGAATATACTTTTGGAGTCGATCCTAAACCCACATTAGCTTTAAGACTACATTCGTTAGTAGCCTTATCATTAAAGAAAACCCTAACAAAACTTAGGGTTTTAAACGCTAAGACTCATTCACTAACCAACCTCCATTGAATCTTCAATATTAAATTCCACAAAAACATTATTGATATTAAATAGATGATGTATCAACATTATTTATGGATTAAATAATCAATTGCACAAACCGACTACAAAAATCAACAATCGCTTGTTAAAAGCTATGGTCGGTTGGTTATAGGAAAGTACTAGGGGTGTTCGAGGGGCGGTTCAATTCGGTTAGTTGAAAGATTTAAACTATTCATTGCGGGGCGGGTAATTAATTTTACTATCCGAAATCGAACCATACTAGACGGGTAACCGGACAAGCGGGTACCCGAAATGAGCGGTTACCCACGGTTCGGGTCGGTTAACCATTTTAGAAATTTAATATCACATTAGAATAATTACATTCAAATATCCATACATAATTGATTAACAAAATAATAGTCATTGGACATTTATATATTACGATCACAATTATCAACTTTCACACATAAATGTATTGAAATGTTTACATTAGGATCAAAAGGGCGTTATACAATAAAATTAGTGCAGTAGTATAATTAATACTTGTAGAATTATTTGAATATTTAGTTAAAAAAACCTTTATATATTAAGCATGGTTCGGTTCAGTTAACCGCGGATAGCAAAAAATAAAAACCAAAACCGAACTGTGACAAGCGGGTTTTTTTGGTTTCGGTTTTTATCGGTTTCATTTTTTTCGGTTTTGGGTTTTTTCGGTTTCGAATTGACCGGTTCGGCTCGGTTTGTCGGTTTCTCGGATTTTTTGAACACCCCTAGGAAGTACCCACAAACAAACGAAAGTAGCAATCAACAAATGAATGAAAATTAAATAAAATCGGTTACTTAATGCGAATGAAGAATGCGATGAAAAACGAATAAAATTTTACCGATTTGAGCAATCGTATCAAAGGGGCAAGATTCATCAAAATACACTAAATAAGATTTTAAAAAGACGAGCGTGAAAAAGTTTTCCAACAAATTGCTAGGTTCTTCTACACAAGTGCTCTATCATTTAATTGTGTTAAGAATCCCGAGTTTGGAAAAATGGTACAAATGATTGGTGAATATGGGAGAGGGCTTGATCCACGTTCTTACCATGAGATGAGAGTTACCTTTTAAAAATGGGTTTTTCTAACATGTGCCTCGGGGGCACATGTTAAGCACACCAAAAGGACGGCGGGACCTATGAAAAAGGACGTCCGGACGTCCGGACTCACATATTTTATTTAAAAAGTGTATTTTTTTTAGGTCCGGACGTCCTTTTTCGTGGGTCCCGCCGTCCTTTTGGTGTGCTTAACATGTGCCCCCGAGGCACATGTTAGAAAAACTCTTTTAAAAAATAAGTCGACTATACAAAGTCATTAGTTGAGGAATACAAAAATGAGTGAAAGAAAATGGGTTTCACATTGATGAGTGATGGGTGGAGTGATAGGAAGAATTGATCAATATGTAATTTTCTTGTGAATAGCCCTAGAGGTACCATCTTCTTAGCATCGAGTGACACATCAGAAATTAGTAAGACAAAGGAAAAGTTTTAGCGATGTTGGATGATTTCGTGGAAAAAATCGGTGAAGAACATGTTGTTCAGGTAGTAACCGATAATGCTGCAAATTACAAGGCTGCTGGTGCGATGTAGATGGCTAAAAGAAAAAACCTCTTTGGACACCTTATGCCACTCTGATAAGGATTTAAAAGGTACACTTTTGAGGGGTCATTTAAGCCCTTAATTGATCACATTTATATCCGTTACTACTTAATTTCGTTCCTTTTCACTTTTTAGGTCTCTTGAAGGCAAATTGCTGGAATGACACTTATTCGGACGAAAAGGAGCGAATATATGAAGAAAAAGGCCAAATTCAAGAATCAAGACACTCAAGTCTTTGGAATGAAGGTGACGGCGTCATGACCAAATGGCGGCGCCGTCAGAACACGCTTTGTGACGACTCAGTAGCCAAATTTCTATTTTGCACTTGACGGCATCAGGTTTTAAAGAGTAGGGCGTCACAACTCAGACGGCTTAGATTCGGATCCCGACGACGTCAGAAGATGAAGCCGACGGGCGTCACAACCATAAGATGACCCCGTCACTAAGTTGACGTGGCCAAGATGAAAATCTAATGGCGGCGATCCGAAGGCGTCACAAATAAAGAGTGACGCCGTCGCATATTGTAACTCTATATATAGAATTGAATTTTCAGAATTTTAGAGAGGTAGTTTTGTGGAGTAAAACCTAAACCGAACTTTGGCTGTCTTGGGCAGTATCTTAGGGTTCCATACCCTATGTTACAACAAGATAAGTGATTTACTTCATTAACTTAATTATGTCTTCAATTGTTTGTGTGTATGCTTGCATGTTTTCCATGTCCGGCTAATTTACTTGTGTGTTTGCTTAGATCTATTAAACCTAGGTATTGAATATTGATTGGTTGTCTCTTATCTTAATTGTGATTGACCTAGTATTGCGATAGGTCATTCGTTGTGTTTTTAATGCTTGAGTAATCTTTGTGAACATTAGTTTATAATCACCTATAGTTATTGTAGGCTAAACATCCAAAGATAACCTTAGAGTTAGTTTATGAATCCTAGAGATTTCGTAGGCAATAACCTTAAGGTAGTCTCAAAGAGTTAGGAAAAAACGCATATCCTACGACCTTAGAAGACACAACGCGTTAAGAATAAGGACGTGACAATTTGTTAGCCTTGATTATTTTTATTAGAAGTGATGGTCATTCACGATTAGGAACTTTGTAACGTGTGTTAGATATCGTGATAGAATAGTCAACGGGCTCGTGGATTGGGCTAAGCTAAATGGCTAATAGTTATGTTAAGCTAGCCTTTTATTATGTGTAATCCAATCCAAGTCCATGAAGCCCAAGCCAAGCCCATGGAAAGCCTTTAGGGTTTTAAGTTGCTTGTACTATAAATACCCCTCAAATGGTCATTTGAGGGGTGTGCTTGAGTGTGTGTGTGTGTGTGTTTTCCTTTGAAGCAATATAACATCTTATTGTTTCATCTTTCTTCTCTCTACCTCTCTAAACATACATACGAATTTATACATCAAGTCACCAAGTTCTATTCTTTATCTTTCTTCTTTTATACGCATAACAGTTGTGTATAACGTGGGTGTTTGTGTGGTAAAGGTTGTTCTTTGAGCTTCCCCGACCCCCCGAACCACACGAATCACTAGTTTTATCGGTTCTACAATTGGTATCAATCGCCTAACAATGGTTTAGGAGTGTTTGTGTTTGGTTTGAAGGTGTTACGCGTAAAGGCTCTCGTTATACGTTTTTTGTCAAGCTTAAAGCTTTAATTTTTGCACTTTAAAATTCAAGATTCTTGTGGTTTAAGGTTTATTTGGTGCTAAAGTTTCAGTTTTTTGCAAAAAGTTTGAAGCTTTACGTGTTTTTCTTCACTTTTAAGCTCGTATTTGGTTTATTGGTCATTTCTACTCGTAACTTTTCTAAGCACTTTGGGTGAAAAAGGTCAACATTTTGGGTTATTCGAGTGTTTTAAGGATATCCGTGTTTAAATTGTTTGAATCATTGGAAATTTTTACGAGTAGGTCAAAACCCTAGTTCTACTCGTAAGAAAGTCAACTACTCATAAGTTTTCTACTCGTAACTTTTGGTGAAGAATCTTGAGCTATAATTGTTACTCGGTGCTTCCTCACTTGGATAAGTGTGGAACACTGACTTGTGGATATCCCTTACATCGTGTGATGTAAAGGATTTTGGTTCTTAACCATAGTTTACGCATAAGCTAAAAGCTTACGAGTAACTCTACGCATAACTTCACAATTACGCGTAAGGTTTACGAGTAACTTTTTGTCTACGCATAAGCTTAAGGTTACGCGTAAGATACTGTTTACGCATAAGATCCTACGCATAAGATCCTACGCATAAGATCCTACGCCTAAGCCATCCTACTCGTAACTTCGTAGTCTACTCGTAACTTCCTCTTCCTACGCCTAAGCTCAAAAAAAAAAAATAAAAAAATAAAAAAAATGGTATAACTTGGAAAACTTGGAAATTTAATTTTTCGAGGAGACTAAACGTTCAATTTTTACGCGAAATTCAAATTTTGGTATAACTTGAAATTTTGGTCAAAATTCAAATTTTGGGCCTAAATTCAAATTTTTCAGTAAAATTTGCGTCAAAATTGTCATAACTCAAATTTTCATACACCCTTAGAATTGACTTTTATAGTGAATTTCAAATTTTGGGCGAATTTTTTTTAAGAACCAAGGTTACGAGTACGACTTTCGGAAACACCTCAACCGAGCTTAATCTTCATCAACCACAACTCCTTTATCGTGGAATCGATCCTACATCAACTTTATCAGAACATACCTTCATCAATGGCAACTCTGGCAGATCGTCTCAAAACTGCTTTCTTTGATTCATTCTTCAATGACCTAAACATTAGTCCAACTACACCAAATAACAACAACCCATGGATTTCATCGTACAATACGCAGTTTTCTCAACCAAGTATTCATATGAGTCAACAAGGACACATGGGAGATGTTATTTGGACTCATCAAGGATTTGCTACGGGTATACAAATGGGGAATCAGATGCAATATGCAGGACAATATGTTGGACATCAAGGGGGTCAGATTGTGAATCAGAATATGGGATATCAAAATGGGAATAACTGTTTTATGACTTCGGTTCAGAATGCTACTTCCGAACCTCAAAGCCAAGATTCAGAATGTCGTATCAAACCAAGACATAGTGCAGCAAAGCTCAGGTACATGATGACGTTAGCACAGAAAGAAGAGTCGGGAATTGAGTTGACTGATGAGGAATACGAATTCATGAATCCAGGACGGACAGATAAAGCAAACTCCTGTCATACAGTCAACCAGCAGGACACAACATCAAGTGGTACTTTTGATACACCTCCTGTCTACGACACAGATCCACTCAATGAGGTACCAAATTATAGTAATGTTGCTAATCAGTTTACTCATGAGAAGCCACATTCTGTGTCTCCCGAACCTTATTATGACACATATATGGGAGAGCAAGTTAATAGTAATGTTAACTCTGAAACTCCATATATGGATCCTAATGACGGTCAAGTTGCACAGAATGGTGCTAATGATGAGGAAACACGTGCTTACTTTGAAACATTAATTAATAATTGTGGTATTGAGATTGAGAAAGTCCAAAAGGTCAGTCGCGAGGTTAAAGCCGCGAATAAGAAATTGACCACCGAGCTTGAGAGTTACAAGGAAAACGCAAAAGCCTTGAATTTCATAAAAAAAGAATCGAATTAGAAATTGGTTATCGAAATTTGGTTTCTAAAGAACAACTTTTGTAAATCAAGTATAACACACTTGATGTGAATTTGAACTTAAAATTAAATCTTTAAACAAGGAAATTTCGATTTAAATAACCAACTTTCTAAACAAAAAGAAATGTTTTCTAATCTTGAAAAGAGAAGAAGCGATTGATTATCGATTTTCAAAACGAGAAGATTCTCTTCTTGATGAAATTCTTGATAAAATGAGAAAATCCAAACTTTGGAAAATTTGCTTCCTAAAACGGGTCACTCTGCTCAAACAATCAAGATGCTTTCTAATCAAGTAAATCCGCGGTTTCATACTAACAATAGAATGGCACTTGGTAATGACCCTTCTTCGTTCCTCAAGAAAGCTCAGAAACCTCAGAATGTGTTAAACAATGGAAATGTTTTGCATGAACCCATAATTGTTCGTGATTCTCTTGAAACGTTGGAACTATCTGAGGAGAGTAGATCAAAAATGAAACAAAAGAATCCGGAAATCAAACCTATTGATTATAACAAATGGAACAAAATTAACGGAATTACTTTTGTTAATCAAAAAGAAAAGTCAAAGTTCTCCATCACAACAAGTGTTTCAAACAAAGAGTCAACATCTGCTTCAAAATCTGTTTCAAAACCAGTTGTCTCAAATTCTCTTTCGAACATTGAACAAATGTCTTCAAACAATCCTTTTAACACAAGTGATGCGAGAAGTATTTTAGACAATGTGAAAACTAGAATTGTGGATCTTCAAGACACTGTTAAAACTAAAACCACTATTACACCTAACAACTGGTTCTCTAGTTTTGACATCGAACAAAGAAAGTTTTTGAAACTCAAATTGCCCTCACCGACCGGCATCGGTCTGAGGGTAATTCATTTTGAACAAGCGTTTTGAAAGAAACAGTGACTTTGTCAAGGACCATAAATCCTCGGTAAAGCAAGCTAATGAAAATATTGAACACATCAAAGTTTTGGAAAACCTCAATGATTCTCTCTTCGAAGATGTTATGACTACCGATATCATGTCCATTATTTTGCAAACATATTCGTTGAAGATCATGAAAGACTCCAGATGAGACCTCCGAAATTGTTTCAAAATATGAAAAGCTCTTATGAAAATTGAAAAACAAAATGTCTCATATTTTAAACAACTTGATCGAAAATCGAGGAATGCAAGTATGACAAATTGTCGTATGAGCGTGCCTACAAGGACATGGAAGAGCAAATGATCTTTTGAGAGCTCGGTGGGATGTCTAAAAGGAAAGGTCGTGGATACTAAGTTTGAAAAACCATTGACCGAGGAGAAAACAAATGTTCCCAAACCGGTTTCAAACCAAAATGTCTATTTTCGTTTCCTCCAAAAGTCAATGAGAAAAATGATTTGTCAAAAGCAATACTCCACGACTTTGCCTATTAAAAGAGAATTATCAAAGTTTTGAAAAACCTGTTTTTGATAAAGAAAATGTGATTACACGGCATTTCTAAGACTAGTACACGGAATGTGACCAAAAATCCAGTTAAAGAATCATTGGTTCTAACAACATGGTCAACAATCACTATCTAGAAGAAGCTAGAAAAAGGCATGACTGAAAAGATGGAATTCTAGGTGCAACATCTAGGGTGACGAATTCTACAAGATTTCAAGGCACTACTAGTAGTAGTAAACCATTACCTAGGAACACTCTACAAAAGACTAGGGATTGGCTTGCATCTAAGAGTAGTTGCAAAAGGAAATGCTATGCCCTTAGAAAACAACACTAGGAATTCTAAGTCTTTTTGAACAAGAATCAATTTCCAAAAGACTGTAGTGACAAAGTTAAAGTCATTGTTTTAAACAAGAATATTGAATTTATACATACTACATGTAAAAAATGTGTCTTTTCACTAATCATGATGCATGTGCCTTACAATATCTCAAGAAAGATAATTTCGTGCAAGGCACAATCCACTAAGACTCAAATAGAAACAAGCCCGTTGATAAAAAGACAAACAAACAGACACCTAATAGGACGATCTCTTCAGACGTAGTATTTCTAAAATGAGTCTTCCTCTGCATCGATAAGAAAACAACTCCTCGATCTTACCTTAGGTGGATACCCACGGAAAAGTTTTCAACCAAATAGGTCTTAGGTGGATTCCCACAGGAAAGATTTTTGATACTTGCTCCAACACGGATAATAGTGACAATCATTCGGATAAGGAAGTCGGATCCACTACAACCGTTGATAGTGATCACCCTCACCGTGAGGAATCATGTACTTCTAATCTCGTTATTTGTGAAAATTCTTCTTTCGTGGATGCGGTACTTGTAAAAGTGTTGAAGGTTCATATACCCGTGTGGTAAAGAAGAACTTTATGCCAATTTCGCATGTGGAAATCCTTTTCTAGTTCCACTCTTAACTCCACTTTTACTTGTCCCAACTTAATTTCTCTTTCTTCAATCTTCTATGTAAATATTTTTGAAAAACAAAATACAAAATTTGAAAAACCAACAAAAGCAAAATATAAAAATAGAAAATTTTTCAAAAATTACAAAAACAATATCAAATCAAAAATCCAAGAATATTCTTCTCACGACATGTCTCTCGTATAATCGATATTCTGTACATTTTAGAAATGTCATTCAACAATGATACGGGCATGTACAGATGCTTGAGCGAGAGTTCTTTAAATGTTTTCTAAAACATGTCGCTTCTCAAAATTTCTCAAAATAATGGCTTTCGATACTTCAAGACGAAACCCGGACTTCAACATAATGGCTTCGAACACATCGATTCGGGACCGCGTTCAAAGAAAGGAAAGTGCTTATCCAAAACAAAGGTTTTAAATATTTTTCAAGCTCTTTTCCTAAAAACATAATGGCTTGTAAGTATTTCCGCTTGCAACCCGATCTTTAAAGAAAGGAAAGTGCTATGCAAAATCGATTTTCATAAATATCGAGCACTTATCCTAAAACAAATGAAGATAATCGTCTTATATATCTTCAAAAGATTTTCAAAATCTTCATCTTGCGTACCATTGATTCGAAAGTTTTCAAAAAGATTTTTCAAAATCTCTCACATTTCGTACCAAGATAACTCCCTCTAAACCCTTAATTGATTCTAAATTTTCTGTATGAAAAATATGCTTTCGTTAAGGGGGAGTATAAAACCAAAATTGTTCCAAAATTCATGCTAAATCAGTTTCTCTCCAAATGTTTTTCGAAAAACATATCTTTTAATCATTTTGTTTCAAAAACATCATGGATATGCTATTTTGAGGGGAGAAACATGATTAAAATGTGATCAAAAAGGTTTAATGATCGTTGTTTGAATCTCAAAGAGCTCGACTCGGTCGTAACCATTGAATTGACGAGCAATCATGTACCATCTCGAGAAACTTTCTATGACTTGACCAGACGGGTAATAATTTCAAGCTAGTTCTCTAGTGATGTAAACGTGTCTCGAATCGGTCCGGTTCATTTAAAGTCGATCAATTCAAAAGTGCGAACTCTACCTCTATGTGCGATTACACAAAATATATAAGCACATGTGAAGGGGAGTGTTTCGAAAATATAAAACTCTCAAGTGTTCCAAACATGTTTTCCATCAAAAACACTTTGAGAGATTTTCAAGAAAAATGGTTTTATGGCAACAATAGGACAGCCATGGAGTTATAAGGTGACTAAGGATAGGAAATTCGTCCTATGATCCGCCAGAGCCGGAGGGATCTACCCAAGGACATCACCAATAGTTTAGAACTAGAAGTCCTTAGGTATGATTGAAAAAAGGAGTAATGTGAGAAAGGAGAAAGAAAGGGTTGAAGAATTAAAAAGAATTGTAAAAGAAAGGGTGAAAATAAATAGCCCTCCATAATCAACCTTAGGGCAGAAACCGGGTTCAATTCATGCACTCTTGGTTGTCACTAGATGACACCGGTATTGAAGACAAAGACGTCATGGACCCAAAGGACGACTGCACTAAACCTTCTAGCCACTCAATTCCTCTTAAAAGGATTTGTTTCATTCTCATGGGAACCCTACATAATCTATCGACTTTCTCTTAGAGATCGTTGATATTGAAGAAGGAGACCCTTTCCTAGTCTCCGCTCGGAAAACCAAAATGCACTATCGAGTCTAGAGCCAAGAGATTCATCAAAAGATCTCATAGGAACACTTGACATGACATCGCTTGTTGTTCATCAATAAGGACACAAGTGATATATTCTAGAGTCCCACGAGATCTTAGCAATTTGCCGAACATTTATGAGAAGTTTCACTACGTGATCTTGATGATTGAATGGAAACTCTGCCAGGTCAACATCAGCACCCACAAAGCAGTCACTGGTAATTCTCCGTGGATTATGCTTAGTGTGTCTCAAACGGTCTACGATCGTGGGGTGATACTGTGTACCTCTGCGACTCATCCGAGCGTAGATGTACTTAGGTATATCGCGTTATCTCACTTGTGGGACTCAGTTCAGAACGGCCTCTGTGAGAATTAGAGACGTGTTTTCACACTATCTCGTTAACACCTCAAAATTCAAACTTGTAAGTGCGGAACCGCTTATTACTAACCTGCTTTTATGTTTTCATCTTATGGAAGCTCCGGAGCGGATGTATCGTGCAGATTCGCCACATGCTCATACCAATAACACATGAAAGTTCTCATCAAAATCAAAGGCAACTCAAAGTTAAAGATGATTCTTCGTCAATGTCAAAGAATCTACAAAGTGTAAAGACTCGAGAACTACGTCATTGGTAAATCAAAGTCAAATAGAAGTGTGAGCATGGTGAAGAAAGGCGTGGAGACACCTAACCAACGAAGTTGACAACGGCAGACAATCACATTATCTGATCACAAAGCATAAAGGAACAAAGATTCAAGACTATTCTATATCTACTCACAAAGTTCAAGCTCAAAAAGATTAAAGACCTATTCAAGTGGAGCATCTTTTGAATGACCACCCCTTAGGGGGAGATTGTTAGCCTTGATTATTTTTATTAGAAGTGATGGTCATTCACGATTAGGAACTTTGTAACGTGTGTTAGATATCGTGATAGAATAGTCAACGGGCTCGTGGATTGGGCTAAGCTAAATGGCTAATAGTTATGTTAAGCTAGCCTTTTATTATGTGTAATCCAATCCAAGTCCACGAAGCCCAAGCCAAGCCCATGGAAAGCCTTTAGGGTTTTAAGTTGCTTGTACTATAAATACCCCTCAAATGGTCATTTGAGGGGTGTGCTTGAGTGTGTGTGTGTGTGTTTTCCTTTGAAGTAATATAACATCTTATTGTTTCATCTTTCTTCTCTCTACCTCTCTAAACATACATACGAATTTATACATCAAGTCACCAAGTTCTATTCTTTATCTTTCTTCTTTTATACGCATAACAGTTGTGTATAACGTGGGTGTTTGTCTGGTAAAGGTTGTTATTGTGATAAGGTATATGTGATAAAAGGGGCTCTACACAATTCAACCATCAATAGGAGATAACTAGGGAGTAATAGCATCTAGGTAAACACATCTTTAAATCATCATAAGAGCACACAACAATAGACATAGACTACACTCACCTTAGCTTAGTTAATTAGATAATTAGATAAGTAGAGTAATCGGTAGAAATACCACCCCCCCAAATCCAATACCCCGAGATTCGTACCTTTCAATTTTATAAAAAATATAAAAAAGATAAAAAAAATAATCTTCCTCAATCCCAACCTTAGCGTAGTAATTTCTCACTAGCATTCCTATTCCCCTAGAGAACGATATCAATTCCCGAGGCTTACCATAATACTACACTACAACGATTAGGTTCACTGCCTAGGGTGTTGAAAAACTTGCCCTAAGAAAAGGAAGTTCCTTTGACCCCGAACGCCCGTTGTACGCTTATCAAATTTTTGGCGCCGCTGCCGGGAAATAGAATAGCTAGTTAGATTTCCACCTCGTTTAGGTTCCCTTGCTTGATTCCTATCAAGTAAGCTTTTTTTTTCCTAATTTTTAGCTCCCTCGTAGTCTATCCCCTTTCTTTGTGACCTTTGTTAGTAATCCCATCACTTTTCATCATGGAAGGTGATAATCAACCACCACTCATCAACCCACCACCAAATGACCCGCCAAGAGGCCGTACTCTTGGTGAATACTCAAGACCAAGCCACCTAGGCTATAGGAACACCATTGAGCTTCCCGACCAAGCCCAAACTACGGCCCTTCGATCCGACACCACCTGGTTTGTGCAAAATGGATGTGCATTCCATGGACTTCGTTCCGAAGATCCTAATCAACATCTTAAGGATTTCCTTAAAATCGTCGATTCCATCTGTTAATACAAATAAACCGTAAAAACGTTTATTAATATTTTGCGATCTCTTTGTGTTTTGTTGATAACAAATATAATGTTATCTTAAGTATAATTATAAGGATACATGTTATTTTTGTAAAGCATTTACATATAGCCATTTAAATACAAAAATGTAGTAATTAAGCATTTGTTGTAATAGTTTATTAGGATGGTAAAACCATAACCCATGGACCATAACCCATGGATCTTAACCCATACCTAAGAAGACTAGATACAATGTATATTTAGATACATTGAATCTAAAGAAAACCCATGGACCAACCCATAACCCATGACCCATAACCAAAAACCCATGGGCAAGAGGAGCGTTCCACGGATCCCTAGGATTACACTAGACGGATCCCAAGTGGAAGGGATCCGTGGGATCCGGGGAACAGTGAAGAATTTTTCCTATAAATAGAGAGCCATTTCTTCATTCTAATTCACCCCTCTTCTTACTAAATCTCTCATGCACTCTCATTCTCTTCTAACATATAGATCACTTGATCTAGAGAGTTGCTCTTCTTTCTTTCTATTTGTGATCCTCATATATGTCCTTTTCTAAGGCGAGATCACGAGCATTCTACAAGTCATCCAAGCAAGGGGTCCTTGATTGATTTGTCACTCCGCAAGATTTCTGTAGCTAAGATCTTGTATTTGATATTTCACATACTTGTTGTGTAATAGTCGTGTTGGTTTGGTCCACCGTGCTACGGACTCGGTATTTAGCTTTGTACCGGAAAAAGTGTAAGCAACGTTGTGAAGGCTTCTCCGCCAAGTGAAGGAGTTTGTTGACATAGTGCTTGAACTCTCGAGTAGGTGACTCGGGAGAGGAGTAGGGCAAGGAAGGTGTCCTTGTAGCCGAACCACTATACATCGGTTGTGTCTTTTCTTTCCCTTCGCTTACTTTATTTACTTGCTTTATCATTAGATCTATACTTTCTCTACATCCATAAGATCTCACATATTAACTGAATCTAAAAGTTTTTAAACTAACTTAAAATCGGAAAACTATTCAACCCCCTTCTAGTTTTCCACAATTGGCATCAAGAGCTAAGTTTATAAAAGTTTTAAAATAAAAGTGTATTTTAAAAACTTTTCGATCACTATGGGTTCGAAAATTATAAGGAAGGGCAATCTATCGACGACCACCACTACTTGAAACTAATGGTTTTATATATTGGAAAATAGATTCAAACATATGTGAAGTCTAAAGATATTGATCTTTGGTACATTATTGTTGAAGGTGATTTTGAGGCTACCTCAAATGATGATAAAGGAAATTTAGTTCACATACCTCATGATAAACTAAGCGATAAAATGAAGAAAAGGTTTCTAAAAATAGTGAAGCAAAAATGGTTTTATATAATGCTTTACGAAAAAGGAATTCAAAAGAATTTCTATGCTTAAAACCTCTAAAGAAATTTGGAATTCTTTAGTTGTAACTCATCAAGGCAACCAACAAGTTAAAAATAATAAAATTGATTTATTTGTTCAACAATATGAACAATTTTCAATATCGGATGAGGAAACTATAGATCATTCATTTGCTAACTTTAATACTATTATTACATCGATGAATCTTTTTCTAGCCGTAACCATGTTAGGAGATATCTAAGGGCACTTCCATCGAAGTGGAGATCCAAGGTGACGGCGATCGAAGAGTCAAAAGATTTGACAATCCTCACCCTCGATGAACTCATAGGCAACCTAAAAGTCTACGAGCTTGTCCTTGCTAAAGATTCCTGAAGCCTCAAAGGTGAAAGAGAAACACAAATCTCTTGCCCTTAAAGCCAAAAGGCTTTGGGCGATGAGGAAACTCCTCTTGAGTAGTGACGACGAAGAGTACGCTATGGCAGTAAGGGACTTTAAAAAGTTCTTTAGAAGAAAGGGAAGATACGTCAAACAACCGTATGACGATAAGAAAGGCTTTCGGAAAAGCAAAGAAGACGAGAAGCCAAAGGATGATCGTACTTGCTTTAAATGTGGGGACCCAAACCACTTTATTAGTAAGTGTCTCAAACGGGATGATCAAAAGGCATTCGTGATCGGCACATGGGGAATGAGCGACGAGGAGGATGAAGAAATTTGTGTCATGGCAAATGACGAGGTATGTCACGAATACTATAGTAGCTCATCACTTGATGACGACTCATTGCATAATGAATATGACAAACTATGTAATATTAGCTTAAAACTAATTAACAAAAACAAGCTTTTAAAGAGTCAAAATCAACGTTTAGACAAAGAAGTCATAGAATTAAAAGCAAAACTAAAACGTTTAGAAAAGGGTAAAATAGCAAGTGGTGAATGTGAACTTTGCGTTCAACTTCAAACACTAGTGGATCACTTAGATTCTAAAATTGCTAGAATGAGTAAGAACACTTTAGATACAATACTCGATGGTGTTAAAACCGGTAACAATCAAAAGGGTATAGGTAGTCAACAACTTGATCCATCAACTAGTGAAAGTAAAGAAACTAAATTTGTTAAGGAACTAGAAAAACCAGCCACCTGTTGTGGCGGATCCCTGGATCCCTAAAAGGGAACCGCTAGTGTACGAAAGGGATCCGTGGATCTCTGTAGCAAGAAGTAGCAATAACGTAGCTTCTTCATCTAGAACCGAGTTTGTTATAGTTAATAGGAAGAAACCAACTCATGTCACCACTAGACAACAACCTCCAAAATATAATCCTACTTTTGCAAGAAACAAAGCTCCATCATTTTCAAAACCTAATTCATTTAGGAGACTTAATAACGTTTACCCGAAAAGTAACCATCAAATGGGATGGAATCCAAACATGCAAAACGGTTTTCAGTTTCAAAACTTTGCTCCATGGAATGCATACTCGTCTTATCCATACATGTCTAACATGAATGGAATGTTTAACACTAATGGACCCATGAACAAATGGGGACCAAACTTTTGAGTTTATTATTGTTTTAGGTGTGCTTAAAGGTCGACCTAGAACCCGATGAATGGGTCAAGGATAGCGGGTGTACAAGGCACATGACCGGCAATAGGGATCTATTCTCCACATATGAATCCTTCAATGGAGGTAATGTGGTGTTTGGAAATAGCAAAAGTAGAATCATCGGTAAAGGTACGATTTCTAACAAATCTCTAACCATTAATGATGTGTGTTACGTAGAAAACCTAAACTTTAACCTCTTAAGTATAGGACAAATATGTGATAAAGGTGCAATGTACTTTTACCAAACCGTAGTAAGATACTAAAAATGGCATAACCATAGGAAAAGGAATTAGGAAACATGGAGTCTATGTCATTAAAATCGGTAATGAACCTAAAGACAAACTATGTCTTACCTCTATGGATGATACTTCGACCTTATGGCATCGAAGATTGGGTCACGCCAACATGCGACTTCTTCAATCGCTATCATCCAAAGATCTAGTAAGAGATCTACCTAAGTTGAAATATGAACATCACTTTTGCTTGTAATGTAGGAAAACAAGCTCATTCTAGTCATAAAGCTAAAAACATGGTGTTTACAACTAGGTGTCTAGAATTACTACATATGGATTTATTCGGTCCATCCGCTATCCAAAGTTATGGAGGCAACTACTATACTTTGGTCATAGTGGATGACTATTCTAGGTATACATGGAAAAATTTTTTAAAGAACAAAACGGATCCCTTTAATTATTTTGAAATATTAAGCAAAAAGATCCAAAGATAACTAGGAAGTCCCATAGTGTCTATTAGGACGGATCATGGTAGGGAATTCGATAATGAAGCGCAATTCGGAGCCTTTTGTGACGCTAATGGTATTACTCACAACTTCTCGGCTCCACGCACTCCACAATCGAATGGGGTAGTAGAAAGAAAGAATAGAACCCTAGAAGAAATGAGTCAAACCATGCTTAATGAACAATCCATACCTCAAAAGTTTTGGTGTAACGCCATTGATACTTCAACGTACATACTCAATAGAGTCTTAATTAGACCAATCTTAGGAAAAACTCCATATGAGTTACTTCGAGGCAAAAAGCCTACGTTAAATCACTTTAGAGTCTTTGGTAGTAAATGTTTTATTCTTAACACTAAAGATTACCTTACAAAATTTGATCCTAAATCAACCGAAGGTATCTTTTTAGGTTACTCACCAAATAGCAAAGCTTACGTCATATTAAACAAAGAAACAATGAAGGTAGAAGAATCATTAAATATAAAATTTGATGAAAGTCCACCCAAACCCTCTCCACCTCTTGTCGATGACGAGATTATAGAAAGTGAAGCTATAGTAATAAAGAAAAAGATAAGTGAAGAGGAAGAACCTCTAATAAACATTAAAGAGTCCAAAGATCACCCCGTAGATAAAGTCATAGGAAAACTAAACGAACGAACATTAAGGTCTCAAGTTCAAAACCAAAGTAGCTTGTTTTGTTTCGTTTCAACCTTAGAACCTAAGAATACACAAGAAGCCATAAAAGATGAGAGTTGGGTAATGGCTATGCAAGAAGAACTAAATCAATTTGTTTCTAATGATGTTTGGACGCTTGTCCCTCCACCTAGTAATCAAACCATAATAGGAACCAAATGGGTTTATAAAAACAAATTAGATGCAAACGGAGTAGTGTCTAGGAACAAGGCTAGACTCGTTTCTCAAGGGTATAACCAACAAGAGGGAATAGACTTTAGTGAGACTGTTGGAATCACTCCTAACCTTAATTCAAGTGTTAGTGATTCATATGTAATAGTTAGCTTAATATGGCCTTTATGTTAGTAATTAAGCTTAGGCTTATGTAGAAGGCCCATAAGCCTAGGGCCAAGTCCATAAGAGAAAGGAAGGGACTAGGAGTGTTGCCCTAGCTCCCTCTCCTATAAATACTATGTAATAACCCTCACTTGAGGGTTGGTTGTTTACTTTTCTCATTCACTTTATGCATAAACCTTTCTTCATCTATATTCGTGTGTTTGGCTTAGTGTTCAACCGATCTCTTCTTCTCCTTTCTTCTATTGATGCTTGTGTTACATATATGGTGACCTAACAGTGGTATCATTTGCCAAATAGTTGGGTGCACATATTTGTTTTTGAAGTTTTTTGTTTTGGTTATACTGCCAGAAGCAGGTTCCATCTTTCTCACGCTAAAAACGATTTTTACACTTTTCAATCCAAGATTCTTGTACTTTCAATGTTTTAAGGTGTTAAAATATCTGTTTTCGGCAAAAAGTTTCAAACTTTACGCGTAGATTTTTGTTTTTGAGCTTGGTTTTAGACGTGGTACTAGTTCTACGCATAACTGTTCTTTAAGCTTTGGATCATCAAATTTCACACTTTTGTGTTATTTTTGTGATATTGAAGCTATCTCATCACAAAAATCTGGTTTGGAAACATCACTTGGCAGAATCAATTTTTGGCTTGTTTCTACGCGTAAGTAAAACCCTAAACTTACGATAACTTTCCTTGGTTTGATCTTCGCCGTGGCTTACTTAGTGATTTTCTTGCTTGGATAAGCCTCGAAAACACTTCGACTTTGGATATCTTTTGCCACCGTGATAGTGTAAAAGATCATTTGGGCAAACCCTAAAATTACGCATAAGCATAAGCTTACGCGTAGAATTTTTACGCATAAGATTTATCTTACGCCTAAGCTTTGTCTTACGTGTTAGGAATTAGAAATTCCGGTATTAAAGAGTCGGTCACCTCAAGTATATGTAATCGTTAAGCTCGTAGTCGTAGTTCTTTTAAGTTAAGTAGTAATTTAGTTAAGTATCACCGTGGAGGACGGACGGGTCTTTACCCATCAGTATGCCCGATCCATGCCCAAAGTGTGGCGTGTTATGTAAGACTATAAATACTCTCTACCTCCCAAGGTAGAGTTGGAGCTCATAATAATATCTTTCACTTTCTCTCACTAAGTTCCCTAAACCTCTAACTTCTCTCTAGAATTCCATCTATATGCTACTTTGTGTTATGGGTTGATGTGTATGTGAAAAGTTAATATCTAACAATTGGTATCAAAGCGCCATGGTTGGATCATATCTTACACATCTTTGGATTTATAGTGGTTTTAGGTGGTTTTGAGTTTGAAAAGTTTAGTGGTTTTGCATCATTTGGTTGATTTCGTGTGTTAAAGTTTGAATTTTGTTGGTACTTTTGTGTTTAGAATCATCAAAAGTGTGTAGGTTTTCATTTGGTAAGCTTGAATCATCTTGGTTGGGTTGTTTTGGATTGAAAAGTGATGTTTATATGGTTTTCATGGTAGCGAGTTAGTTCACGGATAAGTTTCTTGGTAGCGACTTGCTTCACAGGTTTGTAGCGACTTACGGTGTTAAAAGTAGCGAGTTAGAGCTAGCGAGTTAAAGTACAAGTAGTGGATTCTCCACTACGGTAGCGACTCAATGGTAGCGACTTGGTCGATGTGAGTTGCTCTTTAGCGACTTCATTTCTAGCGACTGTAGCGAATTGCTGCCAAAATTTGGTTAGCGACTTGGTCCATAGCGAGTTACTACTTAGCGACTTGCTTTTCTGTTAGCGACTTGGGATTCTAGCGACTTGGTCGTCTAGCGAATTAATTGGTAGCGACTTAGTGCATTTGTTTCTAGCGACTTAGAGCTTTATCATCTAGCGACTTGAGTGATTGATTACGGTTTCTCTTGATTTAGTAAAATCCGTGAAAGAATCTATTTCCGTTTAATCATTGAGTTATAAAATCCCGTATAATCGGTTAACATGACTACCAACGCCCCATCGTCATCTCCATCGGTGCCGAGGATGTACAAGCAAATGGTTGAGATACTCGTCCACCCATGCTCGACAGAGGCGATTACGACTTGGGCTCAACGAATCGATTGTATTGCCTTGGAAAGGAAAATGGTGTCAACATTCTCAAATCCATTGATGAAGGACCATATCGAGTTGAGACGACTAGAGACATACTTGATACTAATGAAGATGGTACTCCTGTTTACGGAATGGATGACCTATGATGTATGATGAACTTGATGATAAGGAGAAAAGAGATTCGATGCGATATCGGGGCTTCAAACATTGTTCTTCAAGGTCTTCCTAAAGACATCTACAAGTCGATCAATCATAACACCGATGCAAAGGCGGTTTGGGATAATGTTAAGATGCTTCTCTCGGGTTCGAATTAACTATGGAAGACAGAGAATCCCAACTCTATGACGAATTTGAGCACTTCAAGATGAAACTCGATGAGAGTGTCTATGAGTACTATGTGAGATTCCACAAGTTAGTGAATGACATGAGGAACATCGAATGACTATGCCTAACATTCACTTAACTCAAGTTTGTGAACAATATGAATCCCGAATGGCACATGTTTGTCACAATGTGAAACTCACTAAAGGATCAAGAACACAAACTATGAGCAACTCTATGCCTTCCTCCTTGAATGAGAGACATGCTATGTTTGAAAAATTGATTCTCAATCGGTTCAAAACCAACTGTGGAGAGACAAGTTCGTCTAATGACTCAATGAATTTTCTACTCAAACATTGGAATCACAACCAAAGCATCACAAGTCATACCTTGGGTAATGGTAATCACAAACTCATCCCCGATCCTAAGTTCAAACAAGGCGATCTTGATGCACACGTGGGTAACATCATTAATCAACTAGCTCTTCTCATTAGTCAAAACATGAATTCTCTCCCACAAACCAACAACAACCTCGAATCGCATCTAACCCACACAATCAAGCCATGTTAAAGATGGACGGATCGTGGTGCAACGATTCAGAAAGACAAGATGATCGGGGAAGGGTGGTCTTGGTAGAGGATATGTGGGCAATCGAATCGAGGAAGGAATGGTAACCAAGGTCAAGCTAAGTCAATCAAATGCTATAACGTGGTGGTGAAGGACACATTGCAAGGAACCGCACATCTCCAAAGCGTCCACGAATCGCCGATATTTCAGAGATAAGATGTTGCTAGCACAAGCTCGGGACAATGGTGCCGCATTGGATGAAGAGGAATTCTTGTTTCTGCCGAGGGTAATGCCAAGACCTATGATGCGAGATGTGGATGAGCACTATTCGTGAGATAGGTCACAATCATCGAACGCCTTTCAAGTCGCCGACCGTGATGCATACGACTGATGTAGATGATGGACCCATCGCACACACAATCTTTATGGCTAGCATCTCTCCAATGGTTTCTCAAGATCTCTTCTTCACCACAAGTGGCCCATCCAAGGACAAATTCATCTCGTGAGGTATTAAAGCTATACGATGATGTTGATGTGCAATGATGCATGACAAAGTACAACCAATGAAACTATTGAATCAAATATTGAAATTATGGGTAATATCAATATTGTCCCATACGATCAATACGTGAAACAAAGTGAAAGTGAAGTTGTACCAAGTGATGCATCTTCTGCGATCAACAATGACTTTGTCTTTGATGAATACACTGCATGTGCCCTGATGATTCCATAATTTCGAACTAAATGCCTATAAGGAACGTGTTGCTATTTATGAACAACGTGCAAAATTTGAGTTGACCACTCGTGAGCGGGAAATGGATGTCCAAGTGAGTACAAGAATTAGAAAAGTAAGTTTAGAGAAGAAGTATTGAAACAAGAATTAAATTCCTTGCAAGAAAAACTTTCTAAAACAAATAAGCAAAACAAGAACTTCAAGAAAATGTGAAAATGCTTAAGCAAGAATTTAATGCAAAGGAATCAAAACTCTTGAGAGATTTTTCTAATCTGAAAACTTTGAAAACAAACTTGAAAACAAGTTGTACTTACAAGGAAACACCATTCGATCGCTTCATGGTCATGAAACATCGTGTCTTAAGCGATAAGCATAGCATTCCCTTGTTGAGGAACCAAATCCGGAGGTAATTAAAAGGCTAGAAATGCTCATAAGGTGCTTTATGATGGTAATGAAGTCCTTAAGCCTAGGCGTAAACCTAGTTGCGTTGAGTGCACCGAGGAAGATAAGATAGTAAATGAAATCACTAGGAAAAGATGAATAAGAAGCAAAATGATCCCAAATGCAAAGAAAAACATAATCATCTCTCCTCATGATTATAAGAAGGAAAACTGGATTTCCTTGAACAAGTTTAAGCCTCGAGACTTTGTTGACTCCGAACAAGTCTTCCGGAAAAAGGATTTAGATAAGCGTAAAGCGGAAAACATTATTGAAACAAACCTCCCTTTGAAAATGCCTAGAGCGATTGTGTATCCTCCTAATACACCAATGCATCTTGTTCCTAGAACAATTGCCACTAAAAGCAAGACATTGATTAGCCAATACGTTATATTTCAACTATTTGTTGATTTTGAGAAAACTTGCAAGAAAAGGATCACACCCACCGTATAAGCGAAGGTGAGAGAGGTTTTGAACAAATGAAAGAATGTTATTTAAGCGAGGTCATGCCCTTCTTTAAACTTCTAAAAGATCACTTTGAGAGTCTTAAAAGGGGTAGAAACCGATATTAAGGGTATGGAAAAGGAATTTGATGCAATGGTTGTTGAAGTTAGTGACTATGAGCGTGCACTAAAATATAATGAGATTGAGAGAAAGAACCGCATACATTAAATGAGAATCTTATTCTTGAATGTGTTGCTCAAGATGTTTTTTCATCGCTTCAAATTGCTCTATTAATGCTTCCAAATTTCATGAATTATCTGTGGCCTCGAAAGTCTCCCATGATCGTGTCATTGAGCTTGAAAAACTAATTCCAAACTAAACGAGAAAATTGAATCGATGATCACGACAATTTGGTTAAACATTTTCTAAACTAGAAGTCGAGTACTTTAATTTACAACTAAAATATCAACATCTCAAAGAAAATGTCAAAACTTCAAATATCAAGACATCTTCGGATGCTCCGAGTTTGATGCGCTTTTCAAATCAACAAACGTGATGAATGATTCAAGCTCGGTGCAACACGATCGTAAAGTTGAAAGCCCAAATCTCTCAATTAAAGGGTCAAACATACAATATGACAGCTCCCGGATGCCTCCTTCTTTAGATTCTCGAATTCTCAAACGTTTCATCTTCAAAACCTAGTAAATGCTTTACAAAAGGAAAACGAAAGTTTTCTAGAAGAGAATGAAAAGGTTAAACGTCATTTCAATGAGTTGTTTGAATCAATTAAAG
>CM040238.1:163385285-163514546 GCA_022545495.1 Chrysanthemum lavandulifolium | reverse complement strand
AGGCGTTGTACTCTTGATTCGCTCCCAAACGGTCAAGTTTTCACGCATGAATGGCGGCTTGTGAATGGCCGACCGTAAGAAACTTAAAACAGATTCGACACGAATGCAATGAAGATGCGGGAGTATAGTGTTTCCCGGTCGTTATGTCCCAATGAGCTATGCAATGGATCACCAAACGTATAGTGATCGAGAGATTTGAGCTAAAAGAGGATCAATTATTATAACTAAAGAAAAGCTCATAAACTAAAGGGGCTTAAATGCAAATTAAAGAAAATTAAAAGATAAAAAATATTAAATAAACGCTATCACTATTTTTAAAATTGATGAGCGTTTAAAACTTAAAACTTACGTTTAAATAAAATTACGTAGCGTACAAAATAAAAAGTGAGATCTAAGAAATAAAAGTCCTAAAAATATGAAAATGACATTTTACAAACCTAATGATAAAAGAAAATTTATAGAAAAGAAAATTATTTTACTGACTATTTAATTAATTATTATTAATTAAAACTATTTTAACTATTTAATATTAGCCTAAAATACAAGAAAATATGAAACAAAGCTAGAAAAATAAAATTTAGACTTGGAAAATCTAAAATAACAAAATAGAATTTTCAAAACTATTTTGTATTTTCGAATATTTTGAATTTTCTAGGAATTAAAAACTATTAAAAACTAATTAAATTACTTAAAATACAAATTTAACTAAGAAAATCTAGAAAAATATTTTTTGTCTTTTATATTTATCTTAACTTAAGAAAATGAAAACTTATTTTTTTTAACCTTTTCTTAATTAATTGTATT
Source organism: Chrysanthemum lavandulifolium (assembly GCA_022545495.1). NCBI lineage: Eukaryota > Viridiplantae > Streptophyta > Magnoliopsida > Asterales > Asteraceae > Chrysanthemum > Chrysanthemum lavandulifolium. Next base: position 163,513,742 of record CM040238.1, on the reverse strand, counting down.
AAATGCTAATTAAAATGCTTAAAACTAATTTAAATCAAGAAAAATAGCAAACAAGCTAGGAAAATCTGAAAATTTCAGGAAAACTCTAAAATTATATTTGGAATCTAGGAAAATAGAAAAACAGGTCTTGTGTGGAGGAATATGAAATCGATGTGCCAAGTGCTTATAAATAAGCACTTTGAATAAGCAAATGGAGACCAATAAGCACCAAACCAAAAGCAGGAACTTGGATAGGCTAAAGAACCTAAATGCAACAAATTACAACTATCTTAAACCTCTAAATCACAAGCTCAACAGATTTGATGAAATGAGTTATAAAATTAAAAGCGAGAATCGAGGTGCCTACTTTGAGCTAAAGAATAAGCCAACCAATAAGCTAAAACCTAAAACCAATTATGGGACCCTAAACAAGACCTGGCTGGCTATTAACAAACCAAAGGCGGACTTTGAGAAGCTCTTATGAGCCCAATGCAAGTTCGCAATAAGCGCATAAACCCTGTCAGAGCTCGATGCCACGCACAGGCACTTAGTCCCATTTTGACAAGCTCTTATGAGGCTTCTAAAATTTGATAAAATCTGGAAAAATGCTAATAAGAAACAAGACCAGCTGAAGTTTTTAAAGCAACAAGTTTCACTAAGATTGATTCAGAAATGAGCCCAAGAAAATTCATCCCATTTGGGCTAAAAACTGGTTTTGTGCAATTTGACTTTTGAAGAAAAAATGAATTGTTGACTTAAATGAGTTTTGATCCAACTTTGTGAACTGAAAATGATATCTTATGATGAAATAAACTTAAGGTAAGCTAGTTCTATGAATTTGAGACACAAAACAAGTTTTTGACTTGCAAATACTTCAACAGTTAAGCAATGAAAACAGTTGACAGGTAACTTTGACTTTGAGAGTTTGTAGATGCAATTCAATGACAGAGATAAGTATAATAGGACTTAACAAACATGAAACAACTGGCCTAAACCACTACTCTAACCCAAATCACAAATAAATTAGCAATTCCAAACACCCTTTATATCAACTGATTGCATATTAAAATAAACCAATCTACTGAAGAAGCAAGTAATAAGGATCAAGATGAGTTTGACTATCCTAAATACAACTTAACAAACAAGTAAAAACAGTATATGACTATAAATACCAGTATGAACAAAATATGCAAACTGTCTTGAAAAGTGAAAATGAGATACTCACCCACCTGTGTCCAACTTGTTGCGAGCTTAAACCAAACCAAATTCTACACTAAATGCAACTATTCCAACCCAAATCAAGCATCTGCAACAACCATATCCAATTCCATTGCAATTTGAGCTCACAGTTGACTTTTGTTGACCATATGACAAATTTGTTTGAAAATGATTTGAAAGCTTATCAAAAGCTAAAAGAAGCTTAAGTGAGCTTGTATGAGCTTATAAATAAACTACTAACACTTGTACATGATTTTGAAGCCGAAAAGCGCAGCGATGACCAATAAACTTAGAACTTGAATAAAACTTGGATTGATACTTAACAACACTTTACAATGATAGTTTAACTTAAAAGTGATACAAAAAACCGAGATTACAACATTTTAACTAAACTAAGACATTGATTAAAAAAACGACATAAGGAAAATTTTATAAAACTAACTACTTTTTTCCTCCTCTCCTCTTGCTCCTTTTATACTCCAATCTGCATCTCTCCTCATTACGAGCTTATCCCACATTCTTTTCGTGCCATTGGATGAGTTAAGTGATTTTGGCCCTTGATTGTATTTTAGCGGAAAAACTTTTGCGGAGGGTGCTTGAGTGTAAAGAAGGGAAGTAATCAATGCTCATTTGGATTGTTAGGAGAGGTGGGGAACAAGTTGAGTGGGTTATGGTTGGGGGATGGGGTGCTATGAGTGTTGCAGGGTTTGGCGGGAAGAGGGTGAAAAGGAGGAAACCCGTGAAGGTCAAATGGGTTTAATATTATAAAGTGAAGGGTCAAATGGGAAGGGGTCCAAAAGGCTAATGACAGGGGGTCCAATTTCATTGTGACAAGGCCAAATTGATTAAAGGTTTTAATAACACAAGGACTATTTGTGTAAATTCTGAAAAACAAGGGACCATTGCTGCCATTTCATCAAAGTTGATCCAAGGGTTAAAAGTGACAAGTTTCAATAATGCAGGGACCAAACTTGACATTTTCCAATTTTCCAAGGACCATTTTTGCCAATTTTCAAACTTGAAGGACCAATTTTGTAATTTTCTCAAACTTTTTATATTTTTCACCAAAGGACTAATTTTGACAAGTTATGATTTAAAAAGGACCTTTGGTGATTTTTCTTTTGAAATTAGGGCTCAGGGACTAGTTTTGACAATTTTAGAAACTTGGGGACTGAAAGCGCCAATTATGCAAACTTTGCTCATTTTTCATCGATTTTAAACATTTTGCATCCGAAACATATAAAATGCCATTTTGAGATATTTTCGATATTTTGATGCATTTCGAGCATTTTAAACGTTTTGCGATTGAGTTGACTAAAAATGATGAGTATTTACACACTCATCAACTACCTAACTGGGGTACGACCATAATAAGTTCCCGAACCAAAGATTTAAAACTTGCCTTTATGTCCTTGTGATTGGTGTACCTTTTCAAAGAAGCCATTCATCTTGTGATTATTGGTTAAGTTCACTGTTGTTGTGCCTCGAGTTTGTTTTAATTGGATTTGTTGTTACATCTACTTGTCGAACCAGAAAACCCAAAAGATTCTTCTCACCCCAATTTTCATAATTCATCTTCATAATTCCCATTCCTCTCCTTAACTCGAGGTCTCTTAGAGTTAACTCTAGTCATGCGCACTCGTTCTTCTAGATCATTGAGTCCTGCGTGATCTAGCGGAAATACCTAGAAGACGTTCTCGTGAGCGTCTTTGCCCAAATAGTCGAACCCGAGATTCGTACTATTTCAAACAACAATATGGCGGATGAGCGAACTATGGCGGAAATGCTCCGGGCACCCACCGAGGGTTATGGAGATGCCATCGTTTTACCGTAATCAATTTCGATCACTTGAATTGAAGACACATTTGATCACACTTGTGTCACGAATCAATTCCACGGGTTTGATCGAGAAGACCGTATGCACACATCCGTTGGTTTAACAAGTTGACTTCAACTATCAATTTCAAGGATGTGCCACAAAATTCATCAAGTTGATGCTTTTCCATTCTCACTGGGGGACGGCCGGTTGGGTGGAAAAAGAACCCCTCGATCTATCGAAACTTGGGAGGATCTTGTTCAAAGTTTGTCAATTACTTCTTTCCTCCATCAAAGACGACTAATCTTAAAATGAAATTTCGGATTTCGTCAAAATTTCGATGAAAACTTTGGAGAGGCATGGGAGAGATTCAAAGATCTCCTCGAAATGCCCCATCATGAATTCACGGAGCTTCAACAAGTTAATATCTTTTATAATGGGTTGAGCGGTAGCGATCAAGATTCTTTGAACGCATCGCCGGTGGCAATATCTTGAATCGTAGACCTAAAGATGTGATTGAGATTTGCGAGCAAAAATCAAAAGTTCCTATTTCTCGCAACAAAGTCAATACTCCTAACACTCCTTCTTCTTCATCCAGTAACTCTTCTGAGTTAGCCGCTCCAATAGCTGCTCTAACGAACGCCATCCGTTGTATGATTAAGGATGTAAAGGAAATCAAAAGCGAGATTCATAAGCGGAACCAATCAAAGCCGTAAACAAGGTGTGTGAAACTTGTAGTGGTCCACATGCTTATTATGATTGTCAAGCAACCGATGCTTCTTTTACCAAGCTCCGTAGCTTCGGTAAACCACAATCAATACCGACCACAAGTGATCCTCATTACCGTGCACCTAGCGGTATGACACCACCAGTTTTCCTCTGTGCAAAATCATGGCAATCAAAATCGCTTTGTTCGAATCAAGGACAAAATTTCAATAACTCTCAAAATTTCAATCAAAACCGGAACAATTTCAACCAACCATATCAAGCTCCAAATCATCAAAGTTATCAACAACCTTCTCAAGCTCCCATGCCAAATGACTTCATGAAAATTCTTGAGTCAAGCATACATTCAATGCAAACTCGGATCAATAACATGAGAGTTGAGCTAAAAAGGAAATTGATACCACAATGTCTCGGCGGACAAATGAGTTAAAGAATATGATGAGCGGTTTCATGAACATGAATATGAACAAAGCTTCATCATCGTCGGAGGACTCCCAAGCAATACAATTCCCAACCCCAATGCCGAGTTGAAAGTCGTCACCACTGTAGTGGTAAGACGACAATGGACCTTGACTCCAATGCCCCTCCACAGTAGCAATGAGTCAAGTTACCAAGGATACAACGGACAAGGTGCAATTCTCAAGCCCACGGTACAAGACACGTCCCACCTTCGGTAGTCAAGCTTTAAGTCCGGAACCCAAGTTCGAAGAAAAATTATGAGCAAAACACTTCCATCCCGGCTCAAAGTCTAGTCGACTTCCTTACCCATCAAGAATGAATGATGAGAAGCTCAAAGACAAAAACAAAGAGCAAATGGAAATTTTTTCCAAATCTTCAATGAGCTACACTTTGATATAAGCTTCGTTGATGCTCTCGTTCTAATGCCTAAATTTGCATCCACGCTTAAAGGCTTCTTGACCAACAAAGATAAGCTATACGAGATGGCTAAACTCCTCTCAATGAGCAATGCTCGTGGTCCTTCTCAAGAAGCTTCCCAAAAAGCTTGAAGACCACAGCGATTTCTAATCCCGTGTGATTTCTTAGGGATGGTTCAATGCTCCGCCTTGGCCGATCTTGGCGCTAGCATTAACCTCATGCCACTCTCGGTATGGAAGAAAGCATCTCTTCCTAAACTTTCACCCACTTGTATGACACTCGAGCTAGCGGACCGTACCATAACTCGTCCACTTGGAATAGCCGAGGATGTCGTGATGAAAGTGGGAAAGTTTCACTTTCCTCTTGACTTTGTTGTAGTAGACTTGATGCAGATCCTAGAGTTCCCTCATCTTGGGAGAGCTTTCTTGAGAGCAGTGGTGCTCGATTGATGTGTTCTTTGAAGAGTTGACCATACGGGTTGACAACGAAGAGCTCACATTGAATATCAACTAGAACTCCAAACCTTTGTCCAAGCAGTGTTGCCACAATTGATCAAAAATCGAAAGATTCAATGCAACACTCTCAAATTTCCAGTTAAGAGGAGTCACCAAAAGCGTCTTGAGTTAAAAGCTTTGAAAATCAACCACGGTTCAAACAAATGGTTTGAAAGTTGCACCGGGAAGTCAAGAGTGTTCTTGATGATGATGATGATCTAGAATCGAGACTTCACCGAAGTGGTGGAAATTGCTAGCTCTAAGAGCACACCACTTGTCCCACCTCCGGAATCGGTTTATCGCATCGAGTTTGTTAACTCGTGGATGAAACCAAACTCTTGATTTCATCTGAATTGGATGATGATGTTTGTGATCCAATGGAGACATCCTTCCCATTGATGAATTGCTCAAAATGATCCATCATCCTCTAGTCTTATTATTCCGACTCTTCCATCCCTTCTCTCACTCACGATGAGGAAGACGACAACTTTGGAATGAAGTCGATGACTTTCTTAGTGATGAGTCAATTCCAGCAGAATTGATAATATTTACTTTGATCCGGAGGAGACATCCTTTTCCGGAAAATCATTGATTGAAGAACCGCTTCCACCCTCCCTCCGGACATCTTATTGACAATCACCATCTAAGCTTCAAGTTTAAGCTTAAAATGTCAAAATGGTGATTTGCTTCTTCGATGAGGAATGGACTTGCATTCTCATGCATGTCTTTATTCCATTCTTCACAGATGGTGTGGTTGCTCTTTCCTTTTCTCTTTCGGGAATGAGGACACCATCTTTGACCCCGTATCATCCTTTATAGATTCCTCTATTAACAATACCGCGGTTGTATCTCGTTGGTGTGGAACTTTCGATGTTCATATGTTTATTAACATTGTGAGCGAAAGTCCGATCGAGATTGGTTTTCCGTTACTTTCCCCATGAACAAATCATCACGGGTCGAGTCAAGCTAGCGACTCGGAATCAAAACATAGCATGCCATATGGGTTTTCACCCATATTTCGACTTCTTTCTATCTTTCTACCACCCTAGTGTGGGGGTTGCCCACATGTTGTGTATATAAGTTTCAAAAAAAAAAAAAAAAAAAAAAAAATTCTCTTTCAAATAATGGCGTAGTATTTCCCTTTTACGTTCTCGGTTCGGCATAACCGCGGTGCTTTGAATATTGAGGCAATATTCATTTCTAGTGTGGGGGAATTCTCACGAATTTTATCATGTAATTATACCGTCCAATTCCCCATTTTTGGCCAAAATTTTTTTGGGAGTAAGTGTTTTGCACTTACTCATTTGGTGATGATCCGCCATGTCTAATAAACTAAAGGATTGGCTAATCCAGAGCAAACGGCTCTTGGTAAAGATATCTCAAATCCGTTGACGGCTTGCAATTTGCCCAAAAGTGTATGGTATTCACTCACCATATCCTTAAAAGTGAAGAGTTGGCTAGCCCGCAAGTTTATGGCTTGTGGTAAAGGCGATGGAAAAACCATAATTGGTAATCACTCACCAAAGATAATATTGATAATTTATCTAAGAGTTGGCTAGTCCGAGCAAGCGGCACGGTAAAGACAAATCAAATCCGTTGGAAGTCGGTGGTTTGCTCAAAATCACATGGTTATCGGTGTACCATGGTTCTTACTTGAACTAAAACATTTGGCTACTCCGAAGTAATGGCTTTTGGTAAAGAGATTCAAATCCATTAAGTTTTTCTCAAAAGATTGCTAGGGACTAGCAATAGTTTAGTGTGGGGATTGATGAGTGTGTAAATACTCATCATTTTTGGTTAAATCTGAATCGCAAAAGCGTTTAAAATGCTCGAAATGCATCAAAATCTGAAAATATCTCAAAATTGCATTTTATGTGTTTGGATGCAAAATGTTCAAAATCGGATGAAAAATGAGCTAAGTTTGCATAATTGGCGGTTTCAGTCCCCCAAGTTTCAAAATTGTCGAAATAGTCCCTGAGCACTTTATTTCAAAGTAAAATCACCAAAGGTCCTTTTAAAATCATAAGTTGTCAAAATTAGTCCTTTGGTGAAAAATATCAAAAGTTTTGAGAAATTACAAAATTGGTCCTTCAAGCTTCATAAATTCTGATTTGGTCCCGGAATATTTGAGATTTGCGGTTTGATCCTTGGAATTTTCGAGATTGTCAAAACCTACCCTTGGATTACATTTGTAGAATTTACATTCGTGGTCCACGAAATTTTCGGTTTAGCGGTTTTAGTCCCTATGTTAGCCTTGGATTACAACTCTTATCCTAAGTCCTAATATCTAGCAAGCCCAAATAAAAACCTTGGCCCAAATCCACAACCCGGTCCAACCCTTTATATCCAACCCCCAAGTCAAACCCCGGTCAAACCAAACCACCCCGCCCACGTTTAATATACCCAAACCAGTCACGGGTTGCCTCCTCCATCATCACACCTATATCTGCAAAAACCAACCCCCTCCTCCAACATCATCATCACCTCTCCACACCTAACAGCCAAACGCATTAAATGCGTCCTTCAACCTAACACTCAACCCCAGCTGGTATAAACTCCTTTTCCCGCCAAAACCAATCAAACGGCCAAGATGATATCTAGGCATCCAATGGCCTCAAATTAAAGTGGGAAGTGATCAGAGTAGTGAGAGAAACATGTTGGTGTATAAAAAGAGGAGGAAGAAAGAGAAGTTCAAGTAGTACTTAGTTTAATTTCTAAAATGTATGTCGTATTTTAAATTCTTAGTCTTAAAAAGATTTTCAGTTGTATTTTCAAGTTTCTTTGTATCAAATTAAAGTATTTCAATGTATTGCAACTCTTTTAAGTATCAATCCAAGTTTATGTTACAATTCCATACTTTTGTGCTCTTGTTGAAATTTTCGGTTTCTATCTCTTATGTATAAGCTCTTACTAGCTTAAATTTAAGCTCAAACAAGCTTGTATAAGCTTGTTATAGCTTTTTATAAGCTTACAATCAATTTTCAAGTCACTTTGGATATTGGTCAACAAAAGTCAAACTGGGGCAAAAATTGATGCAGAAATGGAAATGGGTTGATGCAGAAATGGAAATGGGTTGATTCAGAGTTATTGGGTTGGTTTATATAGGATAGAGTTCATTGGTTACTGATTTCAAGCCATTGTGGCTAAGGACCCTTTTGTAAGTGATTTTCAAAGTTTCAATGCATAACTTGTATTTGTAGTTATAACTAGTTCAAATCTGTTTAATAAGTTGTGTTTAGGTCAGTTGAATCCAGTTTAAGTGTCTGCAATAACTAGTTGAGTAGTTAGTTTTTTTTTATTTGCATATCAGTTAAAAAAGTGTGTTTGGATTTGCTGCAATATCTGTGGTTGAAGACTGTGGGATTTTTATAAAATCAAAAGCTTATTTTGTGTTCAAAAATCATAGACATAGGGTGCAGTAGTTCCATTTCATCAATATACTTCATAATCAGTCTTCAAATTGGATTCAAAGTTCAAAAAAGTCAACATTTCATTTTGCTTCAAAAGTCAAAAGTTGCAAATCTGTTTTGAGCCCAACCGAAAAGATTTTTCATGAGCTCATTTTGAGCCAATCTAAGTGAAATTGTGGGTGTATAAACTTCATTTGGTCTATTTCATTATTATCATTTTATGGAATTTTAGTAATTTTTATAAGCCCTAGCGACTTGTCAAACAGTGGTCTAATTGCCTGCTCACAAAACTCGATGTAAAGCGAGTTTTCTCGATTTGTGCGACCCTTGCACGGGGCTCATCGAGCTTCCCAAGGTGCGGTTTTGGTTTACTAGCTCTTGCCCAGGTCTAGTCTAGGTTCCATAACTTGGTTTTCATTTTAGCTTATTTGTAGCTTGTGCTTAATCTCAAAGAAGCACCCAAACATTTTTGCACTTAAACTCAAATCAATCAAATCATGTAAATTGATATTCGAGGTTTAGGCTTGTTGTTTTAAGTTGCATTTGGGTACTTGTAGCTTATTATAGCTTTTGTAATCAGTTGGTGGTTGTTGGTGCTCATTTGCTTATTTAAAAGTGCTTATTTATAAGCATTTGAGATTCGATTTCATTTTCTTGTACATAAGCTACTGTTTTTCTATTTTCCTAGTTTCATAATACTATTGTAGGCTTTTCTTGAATTTTTTGATTTTCTAAGCCTGTTTGCTATTTTACGCATTTAAATCAACTTTTAGCACTTTTTAATTAGCATTTAGTACAAATAAATCGGAAAAGTTTCAAAAAAATAATTTTCATTTTCTTAAGTTAAGATAAATATAAAAGTCAAAAATATTTTTCTAGATTTTTCTTAGTTAAATTTGTATTTTTAAGCAATTTAAGTAGTTTTAAATAGTTTTTAATTCCTAGAAAATACAAAAATAATCAGAAAAATACAAAAGTAATCAGAAAAATACAAAAATAGTTTTGAAAATTCTATTTTGTTATTTTAGATTTTTCCAAGTCATAATTTTATTTTTCTAGCATTATTTCATATTTTCTTGTATTTTAGGTTAATATTAAATAGTTAAAAATAGTTTTAATTAATAATAGTTAGATAAATAGTTATAAAATAATTTTCTTTTTCTAATAAATTTCTTTTATCATTAGGTTTGTAAAAATATCATTTTCATATTTTTAGGGTTAATATTGATTTAGTTTCACATTTTCATTCGACGTCGCGTAGTTTTTAATTCGGTTTTATAAAACATAAAATCAAAAACATCATTTTGCAAATAGTGATAGCGTTTATTTAATATTTTTTATCTTTTAATTTCCTTTAATTTGCATTTAAGCCTTTGTAATTATAGGCTATTTACGTAGTTATAATAATCATAATCCCATTTTACGTTCAAATCTCTCGATCACTATTCGTTTGGTGATTCTTAGCATAGCTCATTTGGGACATAACGACTGGGAAACACTATACTCCCCGATCTTCATTGCATTACGTATGCGAACTGTTTTAAGTTTCTTACGGTCGGCCATTCACAAGTGGCCGGTTTGTGTGAGAAAACTTGACGGTTCGGCACGGATCAATTCTTGATGAAGAGCTAAATCTGAAAGAGCTCATTCCCTACATAGATCAGAGTGGATCAAACCAGCAACCTCCAGAGATTCCAGTTTATACTGAAAAATGAAGAAGAGTATTTTACTCCCTGGGGGAAATTTAATTAATTATGCAAGAGGAGAAATGGCTGGATGACAAGAAAGTAGCGGAAGAGGCTAATGCTAAGGCATTAGATACTGTCAAGCTATCATTGATAACTACCCAGAAGAAGCATTTTGAGAAATTCAATGCTAAAAAGAGAGATGAGATGGAGAAGATCAAAGCTGAGTATATGAAGTGTGTGTCCTTCAAAATGAATCTTCAGATGATCACTAAAATCTCCTTCAAAGTTGAGAAAAGTAAGAAAGCCACCATCACCATCACCATAAACTATGAAGTCCAAAACTTTGAAACTTATACCCATTTCACTGTGAAAACTTGGTTTTCTGGAATGGATAGAAATTTATGATATTGCAAAACTCATAGGCTTAATGAAACTCCTCAACTTCTCAATAATCTGGATCGAAGTTCAAATAGGTAAACACGGTACAAAACTTAACATTCCTCATCCACCGAGTTACGAAAATTTGATCTCTCTGAACCCAAAAATAAGCAACCAACTCAGGGAGGATCAAAGAAAATAAAGAGGTTAAGCTTTGAACAACTCTTTCTCACTAAAGAACCAGAAGTCGATGGTGGAGAAAGGAACATTAACCTACTAGAAGAAACACTAGGGGAGGATGGAGAGATAATATTGGCCTGAGTCTGGATTGTTCTTTCACAACAGATACAATCCACTATGTTTTGGCGCCAAAAGTTCCCACCAAAAGCTCCCGCCAAAATCTCTCTTTTTTACTATAAAAGCATCAACTGGTTATTAACACTTATCCACGCAAACACATTACTCTCTTATCCTTACAACCACCAACGCATTACTTACTCTTATCATCACAACCACCAACATACACACTGTTATCATGAAGAAGGCGCCATATGAAGCTTTTGCGTGTCCTTGTGGACAAGGAAATGTAGTTCTACAAGAATCACATCGAAGTTACACCCGTGGTAAACTATAATATGCATTTCCTTTATCAAAGGTGAACAATTCATACTTTTTCTGTGTAATATATAAATAGTTTGGTTAGTTGTTTAAAATAGTTTTCTTTACTCTTTAACATCCTCGGTCAAACGAATATGGATGTGATTTTTTTATGGAAGGAGGAACGACTCCATTTATTGGTTGGTTCTCATAGAGCTTTAACGCCTCCAACTCATTCTGCATGACTTCTACAACTCGAACTTATTCTGCAGGACCTTCAACGCCGAGTCCTGAAAATGCAGAATGCTCAAACTGCAAGTTCTTGACTGGAAAGATAAAGGCACTCTTGAAAACACTAGAAATGTATATGCATCCTGAGAACCACACACTTAATTCCACTACACTACTTCTTGATCTTCATAATGACATGGAAAAACTTGATTGGAGTAATTCCTATGTTCTAATGTTTAAACTTTTATCCATTTGTAATGTAATTCGTACGCTTTAATGTTAGAACTTTTATCGGTCTGTAATGTAATTCATATGCTTTAATGTTTGAACGTTTATCGATTTGTAATGTGTACTTCATATGTATTTTTACTTGTTTTTTGGTTTAGCACCGCGCAACGTAGTGCAACAACAATAGATGAATCTCGCTACTAAAATGTCATATTTATTCATGCTGATAAAAGAACTTTTAAGAAATGAACCATCAAAAAATGACATCTTTTCTGCTTTTCAAAATTTGGCCATATTACAATCTCTTAATGACATCTATCTACCCAATTTATAAACCCAAGATCTCTTCATCTTTTGATATCTTTATTTAGCGAGCGAAAAACAAAAATTTCATATTTATCTGAATGGAAGTTTCGAATTACGCTCGATTTAGTCGAATTATGCTCTATTTTGACAACGTAATAAAAATTCAGAAATGACAAGTGGCTGACTTTATATGGTTGAACCCCGTTTGGTTTGATGAATAGAATTAAAATGAGTTTGGTTTTTTAAGTTTATTAAACTTAGTGGCTATATTGTTTATTGGAAAATGATATACGTTAGCATTTGTCTTCCGTTTCATCATCTAATACAAAAAGTAATTTAAATAATTTATTTTTAATTTAAATCATTCATATTTAGTTTAATCATTTTTAATTTATTTAAACTATTTTTAATTAATTTTAATAAGTTTAAATGATTTTAATTTATTTAAATCATTTATAAATGGCGAAATTATTTTCATTAATTTAAAAAAAAAAAAAAAATCCTCACTTTTGGCGAGGACATGTCCTCATGATAAATATTTATCATTAATTTTAAAAAATCCTCGCTTTTGGTGAGGACATGTCTCGACTAAAATGTGTGTTAAATTTTTTTGGTTCGGTCTTCTAGGTCAACAACTTTTTGTCGTCAGCGACTTTTGGCGAAAACAAAGGTGCCCTTGCCAAAGTTCCTGGCCCGTTCTCTATTTTGTTGTAGTGAGGCCCAACGATCATGATTTGAATACTTTCATCATAGGCACAGAAGAAATAATAACATGGAATTTTATTCTTCATTTTTACCATCAAAAGCACACAAAAGTAATTGGAAACCTGTTTACATGAAGGAAACTACACTTGAACAAGTTTAAAATTTAGAACAAACATACCAACGTATAATTATAAAGGTTACAAATAGAAACAAAACATGTTTCATACATACTACGAATTAACCACCCTGCAATTCTTCCTGATCTCACCATTACGTCCAGTAAGTGGACTAATATCACCCATCCTGATCATGGAAGCTGCAAAATCCTCATGGAACCTTTCAGGGTTTCGGCTATATTGCTCCACAAAAAAATCTGTAGCACCACCACTATGCAACTGCTGGTCTGACCTGAGCAAACCCTTTTCATTGACCAAGTTCCTGAAATAACTATTATCGAAATAGGCTGGGCTTTTAACGTCGAGTGGTGCAAGATTGTTGTCACCTAAGCCAGTTGGAAGTGGGCAGTTTGATTGGCGTGACCTAGCGAATGAAGTATCAATGTTGGTGTCGTTGTGAACACGTGCTCTAAAAAGTTGTGCATCTTGCTTGTCCGATTGTATGTGCACCCGAGAGCTACTAGGTCCTGGACGAAAGACCCTGTGCTTGGAATCGATTGATGAGATTGCTTAGGGTGGATGATGGTGAGGATGACTCCGCTGTTGGCTGCAGATAGGCTTGCAGTTCTTGAGTCTCGTCTTCCTAGTTTAATCCTCCATGCGGGGCCGCCTAACTGTATTAGAGAAAAAAATTAAACCCGTCAAACTGAAGCAATTTTATTAGTTTTGATCTTGTTGTTAGTAGTATGGAGCAAGAAATCACATGTTAAAGATTACTACTAACTTATTAATTATAGCATCATGTATCTCGGTTTCATTTATAAAACTAGGCCAAAAACTTATCAGGTGATCAATGTTTTCTTGGAAACACATGAAACATCTTCAAATGATAATATATAGACAACTAATCCAATATATTGAAAAGCATTTCCTAAAGAGACTCACTTGAACCACAACGCTACTCAAAGGCTATGGTTAACAAAAGTCGTCAATCTTTTGAGCGTCAAACTCGTTTGTCCGACATATGCTGATAATTCGGAAGGTTTGTATATAGTTACTTACGATCATGCCAACTAAAGAAGCAAACCAAATGGCACACATGACTGGTATATGTTACATGTACAGCAAGTTAAAATTGACCACCTATATCCTTATATGTTAAGAATATTCCATAACGGCATGCCAACATATATTTTGGCCAAGTCAACTTTTCGATGCTAAATAAGTCACAAAAGGGGTGATCACATGATTTTATTCATTTTTACCATGCAAAAAAAAAGCTTACTAATGTAGTACGTTTCACTTACAGCAACAACGGATTCAAGAGCAGTAATTGCTAATACATCAGCACATGAAACAACACCAGGACAAACTTCTTCAACTTTCGACTTCACAGCATCGATCACGTTAAAACCCCTAGCTGAATTAGCATTAGGCCCTGCTGTTTTCTCCCCAGTAAACGAAGGTGCGTCGTCTAGTAGAACTGACCCGTCACACCCCTGCACAAAATTAAAATAGAAAACGACAAACACGTCTAATTAGCCTTGGCCTCATGGTCAACGAAGTCACTCTAACTACAAATTGTATCATATCAAATTTCTAAGAAAATTACATACATTCACGAAACAGTCATGGAAATGGAGTCTAAGTAGGGAAGCTCCCATTCGCTTCTCCCTTGACACAGCAGATCGAACCACTGAGCCAACCACCTCAAAAACCTTGGGGCAACTTCTCGAGTAGAAGTCGTGTGTGAGCTCATGACCCGAAGAAGTAATGCTCATCAAGCATATGACTGTAGCAACCAGTGCAAAGGAAATGATCTTGGAAGAAGCCATTTTTGTCACTTGAAATTGAAAGTAGTGAGCAGTGAATATGTTGGAAGAACAAATTAAGAGTTACTATATATAGGTTCAAGGTATGCGTTAGTCTAGAGCAGCTAACCTAATAATCTGGACTAAATTGCATGGCCAGAAATTAGTTTAATAGCCTTTCTTTGAAAAAATCTTTTACGTGATAGGATAACATATGTGAATTTGTCAAAAGTAAGGCCCTTTCAGGCTTTCATGAAATTATATCAAACTAAATGGATAATTATATATGGGAATTGATACTCACACCATATTTTTTTATTAATGCATCAAAATTTGTGCATTTTAATTTGTACCGTACAATACTGTAATGCACAATTTGTAATGAATTAATCAAAAAATATGATGTGAGTATTACCTCCCATTATATATGGCCAACGGGGCAAGGGATATTAATATATCAATATATCATGCATGACCATGCATTACATTAAATTTATTTATTTGTTTTATTTTTTAAACATGCATAAATTTATTAGATCGAGACAAGAGCTATGCGTTTTTATACTTTCAAGTGTATATTAAAAGAGGCTTAGCAAGAAGCTATGTCAAGAGACAAAAGTTTACAAAGTTGGAGAAAAAGCATAATGGTTATCAAACCATTTTGTCCGATTTAACGAATAACTTTAACTTATATATAGCTGTAGCATAATCCAAGTAAATTATAGAAGCTTGATATCGCCGTTGAGAATTATGTCTTCTCTCGGATTTTTGTAACCAACCACTATGTTGCTTCTATGTGGCCATAAAGTAGCCAAAACGTGGTTTGAAGCATAACGTCAAAAAACTTATTTCCGTTGTTATGAAGGTCAAGCCAATCCCGCCACATTTAACATCAAAAAAGATTTTATAGTTTCATTAATATCTATTTAGTTAACCAGTACCAGCTAATGATGAGATTTAATGGTTGTTTATACGCATAGTTAATATCTTCTTTACAATATTGTTCTAAGTTTCAAAGTTTCAAACTCGTTAATATCAAGTTATATAGGCATTTCGACATACATGCATGGCCTAGTCTTAGTAGTTGCTAGACAATTAATAAAATGTTGATTGTACAAGTGACAGTAATGATAGATATATTAATAACAATTACCTTACTCCTTAAGTTTTCTTTTTCGAACGGCGAAATTTTGTTAAAAACACAAAACAACTAGCAAGAAGCTGGATAAACAAACAAGAAGAAGATATAACCAAAAACAAACCACCATAGAAAAGTAACAACACCCGAGACATGAAACCAAACAGTCAAGAAAGAGAGGACCTACACCAAGGGTTTAACACCCAATCATTCCAGTTTGCGATATTCCCGCGACTTCTGCTATAAATCAAAAGGTGAGATATAGCTTTGATCTCCGTTACCACAACGTTAGTGACCAGGTTTTTGTTTTAAAATATCTTTTCGTTACGATGTTTCCAGATCACCCATGACGTAACACGAATAATAGCGTCAAAAGTTTTTGTGAACACCGAGGCTAGACGAACCGAACCCGATAACTCCAACAATTCATGGGATCTGGCCAAAGAATCGTGGACATTACACCATCTACTTATAGAGTCCCAAATTGGTTTCACCACCTTGTACTCAACAAAAATGTGGTCTGACGATTCACAATAATCATCAGAAAAGGAACATAATACAGTGTGAAGGTCGATACCTTTGTCAACCAGGTTTGTTTTGGTTGGCAAGCGATTACGAATCAATCTTCAGAAGAAAATATTCACTTTTTTTGGAATCAACTTGTTCCAAAAGTGGCAGGATCAGATTGTGACAATTCTAACGAGTCAATACGTGATCTTAAAATGGATACTGAGAGTGAACCACTAGCATCCAAAGACCACGTCCATCCATCAACTCCATCTTGTAAAGATAAGCCCATGATCACACTATCAAAGTTTTTGAGTTCATACATGTCTCTGCCCAAGAACAAATCTCTCCTCCAAAGATCACGATTCTCCAAACTAGCCGACACCCATTGCTGCACAGAACAATCTTTATCAAAAGCTAAAGCAAACAACCTTGGAAAAGTCCGATCAAGACTTTGAGATCCCAACAACATGTCTTACTCCTTAAGTAGTTGTCTCCTGGCGATGCTTTTGATATTAGGCTTGATGGTCGGATCTCTTATAAATGTGATATGTCATTCTTATGATAAGTTAGGTTTGAAGCACAGTTCATGCGTTTATTTTCTCTTAATTTAGGGTTGAGATGTGAGATTCACCGCATTCGTTGTACTTAATTATTTTTAGAGTAATAAATTTACGGAAAATAATCCCTTTAACCAAAATAAATAAATAAATAAATAAATTAAAATAAAATAAAATTAGTTTCCCCACTCTGGCGATTTTGGCGACCCTTTCTAAACCCTAACCACCGAATAAAATTTGATCGGTTTTGACTTATACTTGTATCATTCTTCTTGGTTTATGATCTTTCACTCGTGTTATACATACATCATCACTAGATCGTTTATTTGTTAAGTTTTAAATTGTTAGGGTTCTATATTTGAACTTTAGGTGGAACTTTTACTTATATGTTTGAGCGGGACAAAGTGAATTCTAATAAAAGTCAAACTTACGAGTTGGTGATAAAGCGTTGAGCAGTTGGCGCTTGTTTACAAAAGTAAGAAAGGAGCACTTCCCAATATAGATACATTAAATGTATGATGTACTTTATTGTACCTCGTCCATTAGTTTTGTGACACGATTCACCTAACCTCACTAGCAACTACCTCTTACTAGTACGTATAGGAATGTTGACCGAGTACTTGATCTTGTCGTTTCATATTACATTGTTGTAATTTGTGAAGCACAAACACTCCACGATTGAACTTAACGATCTTATAGAGACCATAAGTTCACTTGCAAACTTAGTAATCTAACTTTGCATGTTAGAGAGTTGGTTATGCATTGTCATTCAATTTAGTGTTTTTCGCACAACACTTTTGTAATTCTTTGATTCTTATCAATAAAGAATTATACGTTAAAAAGTTATACTTTGTGTTGTTACTTAAATTGATTTAACAAGTGTTTTACGTTAACCGACATTATTTGGGACAAACAATATTCGTTCTTAGGGTTTTATTTTTCTTAATCGTCGTTTAGGTTTTGTAATACTTTACGGATAACAACCATTAACCAATTTAATCTCAACATGTATTATCATTATGGAAGGTGATTGAGCTCTGTCGTGATTGTCTAAATCCTATATATCTAGGTTTCTTGTTACGGAAGTTTTGAATGTGTACTTGAGTTTTCTAGATTGTTTGTGTGGTTTCTTGTTAAGGTTTCATTTTTATTGTTTTAAGCTCATTGGGACTATATGATCGATATGGAGAAAGGGTTTTGAGTCATAAAGGTTGTGGTAAAGAGGTTAAAGAGAAACAAAATTCGGTTGTTGATGATTCGGCCAAAGAGAATAACTATCTCAATGAGGCATCTCGTACTTCGTCTGCAATAAACAAGAGCGTGGAACTTAGTTCGTTGACCATATCGGATAGTTAATGTGGAAACCTAATAGTGAAAGTGATGATTTGCGCCTCATTGCCGTCTAAAGCGCTAACACATCAATCGAAACAAGTGGACATGTTCGAAGGAAAGCACTAAAGAGACCGGATCATATGCAAGGTTCTTTAAAGGAGAATCGAGTGGGAAAAGTGCCAATTTTCAGAAGTTGTAGCAGCGGTTGGCAATGTAGTCGATGTAGCTGCTTCAATGGACTCAATCAACATTGTTCATGAAAGGTTTCGCAACACTATGTATTGTTTCTTATGGGGAAAACGTGGCGTGTACTCGGTAGGCGAGAACTATGTAAAGAATACTTGGAGTAAGTTTGGTCTAGTTAAACCAATGATGAATTCTAAAAGTGTATTTTTCTACAATATTAATTCGAAGGAGGGATGGACACAATGCTTGAAAATGGTCCGTGGTTAATTTTCAATATGTCGTAAAGAAAGGTCACCGGATGCGAATATTATGAAGGAGGATGTGTAGTGTTCGGTTTAGGTTAATGTCACAACCCAAAATGTCGCAGAAAGGTAACAGGGGCATGACTTCATAGCACAAAGTCAAGAATATAAAGAATGACCTTTATATGAGTTTGATAATTTAAAACAACATAAGTTATCAAATACAATTGTTCTTAAGTTCCACAACAACATAAAATGATTTTCGGAAAAAACATAGTTAAATCGTGTATATCAAGTCCGTGTAGTAAAAGCTTCGTGAATGTGTCCGCCAATGACGACTCTATGTATTGAATCCATGCAATACCAATAAAACCTTAAGCACCTGAGAAATACATGCGAAAATTTTAACAATAATGGTGGTGAATTCATAGGTTTATGTAAATGTAAACGTCAAGTGCATACCACAAGATTTCCATATATAACCATTATAACAAATACAATATCATAGAAAAAATGTTACTATTGCCCTAAGCTCATTACCCCGAAGCTTAATGTGTTATGTATGCGATTTAGCTTGCGTGCGATGTGATCGCGCACACACACACACACACACACACACATATATATATATATATACTGAGCGATTACCCGCGCTAGCGGCGTGATTATCTAGTTTCGACAAAATTTTAGCGGTGATTAAGTTTGTTTATAGAATCGGTATTTTAAGCGTTAAGGAATGACCATACTTTCCAAATCGATGTATACTTTCCAAAGATACATCGCATTTAATTTGAGATTCTGACATAACATTCAATGTTATGAGATTTCACATGTTCCACTTTTTCACTTTTCACTTTTCCAATTGTTGACTATTTGACAATTTTCTCTTTTTATGTAGTATATATATATATATATATATATATATATATATATATATATATATATATATATATATATATATATATATATATATATATATATATATATATATATATATATATATATATATATATATAGGAAGGGATCGGGTGCGGATTACATTTTAAGTAGGGATGGTGCGGATAATATCACGGTAACATTCAAAAAAAATAATTCAAAAAATCAAAAAATTAAAAAAGAAAGAGGACAACAATTTATTAAGAATCATTGAAAAAAAATTTAGGAAAAAATCATTTTCATGGTTAAAAGGTACAATGATATTATGAATTTTGTTAATATCACCGTAATAATCAAGCTTTTTTAATATCACTACTAACTAAGGCTAGCAGATGGTTTCACTAAGCTAGCGATGGTTTCACTAAGGCTAGCGATGGTTTCACTAAGGCTAGCGATGGCGATGATATTAAGTTTTTCTAATATCAAAGTAACTTTTAAGTAAAATTGTTAATATCACATTTACTTTTTACATGTTTTCTTAATATCAAAGTTAATATTTTAATATCACCGTAAGTTTTCTTAATATCGTAATAAAAAGGTAGTGATATTAAGTAAAATTATTAATATCACGTGGGACTCATAATATCGTTAATATCACGGTAGAACTCATAATCAAAAAAAAAATTGCTCGGAAAAATCGAAAAAATTAAAAATGAAAGAAGATAACAATAGTAAGGATCATTGAAAGGAAAAAAATAAAAAATCGTTTACATGGTTAATTGCTCAGTGAAGATAGCTCGGATCTTGACTTTTTACAAAAGTCAAGATCGATCTCAAATCTGTGGTCGGATCAATCCGCACATCCGCACGAATTAAAAAATCCGCACTTGATCTCACATATATATATATATATATATATATATATATATATATATATATATATATATATATATATATATATATATATATATATATATATATATATATATATATAGGGTAGGGTTAAAATGAAAGTTTCTTACAATAAAAAGAATGAGAATGTGAAGGTGACATGTGTCACCTTGCACATCACCATGCCATATGACATATATATATATATATATATATATATATATATATATATATATATATATATATATATATATATATATATAGGATAGGTTAAAATGAAAAGTTTCTTATAATGAAAAGAATGAGAAGCGTGTGGAGGTGACATGTGTCACTGCCACATCACCATGTCATGTGACATGTGTCACCCCCAAAAAAAAAAAAAAAAAAATTCGTCAAAAATTTTTCCCTTAAAAATTATTATTGCATCACAGTTATAAAAATCGCATGACAATCATAATTGTGATGCGATAATTATAATCTTAATGCAATAAAATCATGATTATGATGCGATAGCTTTATAATCAGTAATGCGATAACTTATAACCTTAATGCACTAATAAGTTTTGGAGCATCTTTATTATAAGTTATTGCGTCATAGTTAATAGTTAAATGCATCAATTATAATTCACTAAAATCAAGGTTATAACCTTAATGAACTAAAATAATGATTGTGATGCGTAGCTTTATAAGCGTGATGCGATAATTTATAACATTAATGCACTAAAATCATAATTGTGTGATAACTTATAACCTTAATGCACTAATAAGTTTTGGTGCATCTTTATTATAAGTTCTTGCATCATAGTTAATAGTTAAGTGCATTAAGTATGATGCACTAAAATCAAGGTTATAACCTTAATGCACTAAAATCGTGATTGTGATGCGATAACTTTATAAGCTGTGATGCGATGATTTATAACCTTAATGCACTAAAATCATGATTGTGATGCGATAAAAAAATTGGCGGAAATTTTGGCGGAAAAAATTTTTTGCCCAAAATTTTTGTGGGAAAAAATTTTTTTTGGGAGGGGGGTGGTGATGTGGCAAAGGTGACCGTGTCACCTCATGCCTCTCATTCTTTTCATTCTAAGAAACTTTTCATAATAACTCAATATATATATATATATATATATATATATATATATATATATATATATATATATATATATATATATATATATATATATATATATATATATATATAGAGAGAGAGAGAGAGAATATATTAGCTACAATTTATTCAGGAATTAATTCTGATTTTGTCTTTATATAATGTGGGTCCTCGATTCTTTTTGTGGGTCCCGATTCTTTTCTGTGGGTCACTGATTCATTACTAGTGTATTTTTATGAAAAATTGTGGCCATTATCCCCATATATATATATATATATATATATATATATATATATATATATATATATATATATATGAATGCCCCTGTAGGTGCCAAACACCCAATGTTCTCAAATGATATGCATCTGTTTGCAGGTTAGCGCGACCAACCCGAACGGGGGTGTCAACCCAATAGATCTATTCACAAAATTTACGCTTACGAATAATTAACGATTCTTGATATGTGGGTACTTAATGGCTAATGTGGTTACTTAGGCAATATGTAAATGTTTTGGGCACTTGTATCCGTTTGTAAAAGTAAGCAATGTATTTGAGTAAATGAACATGTATTTCGGTATAACGAGTAATGTATTTAAGTAAATGAGCATGTATTTAAGTAAAATGAGTAAGCTTTTTAAGTAAGCGAGCATGTATTCATACCCCAAAGCATATAAAATGAGTATTAATACAAGTAAGGTAGGGCATGAAACTCGCCTTGAGTAGGAAGTGAATCGGGAAAGTGTTACGTGAATTTAACAACAAGTATTCTAAACGCGACCTAGATAAATAAGTCGTTTTAGGAAAATGCAACATGTATTAAATGCGTATGAGTTTTATGAAGTTTTATTACACTTATATACTTGTAGTGAGGTTTCACGATTCAAAAGCATTAAAGCGAAAGTTTCACTTTTAGAGTTACTTTTTCAAGCAGGTGTCCAAAAGCGAGTTTTGCTCAAGTTTAGGGTCATATCTTCTTCGTGTCTTATTGGTTTAGGCGGTTTCGAATTCCAGTGCCAAGCACGCCACGAGGGCTGTAGAAAGTTCAACTACCGCTCTTAGTGGATCTAAACCTAAGGTCCTCGTAAATAGGCCCGAAAGTGGTCACTCGCGCTTTTGTTCAATACTTCAAAAGAAACCCTGGAAATACGTTTATTAACTTCTATGTTTATCCCGACTTCGTTTTAGAATATCTAATTCGTTTTAAGCCCATTTTTCTTCGTTAAATTCTCTAAACGTAGGTGGACGTGTTTACTATCATTATTTCAAAGTCCCGGTTCTTAAAAATAAGTTTTAGGTGTCGTTTATATTAAAACATTTTGTGAACTCCTGTTACCAAATTTGAAAACTTACATTGTAATTGGGTTATTTCTCACTTGTTATTTAAAGAAGACACTTGTTTAAACATGCTTAAACATCACATGTGATTTCCCAATTCACATGTGTTTTCAGATGAAAATTTTGGAAAACAAATTACGTCGAAATTATATATATATAAGTGCCTTTCTATAGAAAAATATTTTAACTTTTGTTGCAATGGTATTATTAATTTTCACGTAACGATTAACGATTTCTTTAGATATTTTATTAAAAATGATGAAAGTAAGGTTTTTTTTAGCTAATTAATTAATTTAAATTAAAGATTAATGTAGAGCATTGGATGTAAAGATGATATGTGATGAAAATAAAAGGATTTGATCTTTTAATAAAAAGTGATTCGTAAAAAACTTTTGTTAAAAAAAATCCTATATGAACTACAAGCTAGTGATAAAGCAGAATGCTAGATGTACGGTTTTTATAACATAAATTAGATTTAACTAGTGTAGCTAATAATTTTTATGACAGTAACGATGTAGTATAATAAATCTGAGGAATTTTCAAATATTTACTCTTATTTTGGTACTTACATCTAGTTTGATCTGTCGTGAGGATAAGCGCAAAATTTAATATGGAAACCTAAGTTCATGTTTTTTTTTCTATTTTCTTTGTCTTTTGTCTTTCTTATTTATTAACATTTTTTCTTTTTCTTTTTCTTTTTATTTTTCTGAAATTCACGTTTTTATTAAAAATTCACATTTTTTTTTTAATTCACGTTTTTTTTATTCTAAGTTTTTTTTTTCTTTCATACGTTTTCATCTATATTCATGCGTTTTCGTTCGTTTTTATACGTTTTCGTCCGTGTTCATATGTTTTCGTCCGTTATTTTACGTTTTTGTCGATTCGAGACGTTTCGTCCGTTTTAAATGCGTTTTCATTCGTTTTATGCGTTTATATCGTTTTAATCGTTCTCGAGCGTTTTGTCCGTTTTCATACGTTTTCGTCCATTTTAGATATTTTCTTACATTTTGAGGCGTTTTCGTGGTTTTCATACGTTTTCGTCTGTCGTTTTCGTTCGTTTTCATACGTTTTGTCTATTTTCTTACGTTTCGTTCGTTTCATCGTTTTCGTCCGTTTTCTTTCGTTTTCGTCCATTTTTCATACGTGTTTTACGCTTTCATACGTTTAAATCATTTTCTTACGTTTTCGTCCGTTTCTTACGTTTCGACCATTTCAACCATTTTCATATTCTTTTATGCGGTTTTTAGGTTTTCATGTATTTTCGTCCGTTCTTAGGCGTTTTAAATCGTATTTTATGTTTTCATGTATTTTTGTCCGTTTTTATACGTTTTCAGACGTTGTCATACGTTTTTTTACGTTTTCGTCCATATTTAGACGTTTTCATCCGTTTTCATCCGTTTTCATACGTTTTCATCCGTTTTGGTACGTTTTTGTCCGTTTTTATACGTTTTTGTCCGTTTTCAGACGTTTTTGTCCGTTTTCATACGTTTTTATACGTTCTTCATTCGATTTTATAAGTTTTTGTTCGTTTTCAGACGTTTTCATTTTGATATTTGTAAGTCTGGCCGCATCCGGTGTTTGTCGTAAGATTCTGGGGGTTGTTATCATTGTGGGAGAGCGGATCATAGGGTGAACATCCCAGCGAGGCATCGACTCTCGCCTGAACTACATAAACGCCTCCACCACAGGCGTGTGTATTCGGTTACTCGAGATCGAGCGGACAAGCGTCGGTACTATTCTTGGTATCATATTTGGTGATTCTCTTGCTTTTGTTTTGTTTGATCTTGGCGCGACATTCTATTGTATCGATAAACTTTGCTAAGAAACTCAAATTACCTCCACACCACTAATAAATCCTCTATCTATATCGACCCTATGAGAAGTCATGCTCATTAATCACAGTATATGGACATCCTCTACGTTTGATGAAAGTTAAATAATCTTCTTCCTTTGGATATATCGATTTTGATATTATATTGGGTAATTGGTTGGCCTTGTAAAGGCTACTATTGATTGTCATGCTCGTAATGTTATGTGATGAAGTTCCGACTATTGAAAGTCTTTACATTGTCTTGAATTTTGCGGCGTTTTCCTCACTAGAAAGTTGAATTTGGTATTGATTTGATTCACGGTGAACCTATATCCAAAGCTCCTTATCGTATGGCCAGATTGAGCTGAAGGAGTTGAAAAAGCGGTTGAACTTTTGGAAGCGGCTTTATTGACGTTTCACCTTGGGGTGCAGGTATTGTTTGTTAAGAAGAAAGATGTATGAGATTGTGTATCGACTCTAGTGAGTGAACCGTATTACTATCCGTAACAGTTATCATCGATGATTTGTTTGACCAATTGCGGGCTATCTAAGGATTTGAGGTGAGTCGTGTGAAGGAATGCCTAAGACCGCGTTCGTACTAAGCTATGGCCATTATGAGTTTACGGTTATGCCATTTGGACATTCTTGCTGCGTCTTTATGGATCTTATGAACCGTGTTTTCCGAGTACCTTGATAAATTTGTAATCGTCTTCATCGATGACATCCTTGTGTATTCTAGAGTGACGAAACGACGGCATCTTCGTATCGTGGAGATTCTTGACGGCGAAGTTGTATCACGAAGTTTTCTAAAGTGTGGTCTGGTGAGCCAAGTTGCTTTTCTTGAGTCGCGTTGTGTCTGGCGATGGTATCAAGATGGGCATCTAAAGTAGAGCTATCGCAAAATGGCCAAGACCTACTCTTGTGCGGAGATTAGGAGTTTTACGGGGCTTGGTTTATTCTGAGTCGTTTTGTTGAGGTTTCTCTAAATTGGCGTTACCTTTGGCGCAATTGACTAGTTTTGAGGAATTGAAAAGGTTAGTTCTTCTGTTTGTTCCATTCGGGTTGGAAGGTTTGGGTTGTGTATTGATGCGACGCGGTAGGTGATTGCCTATGCTTGAGGCAATTGAAATCGTATGGGAATTACCCTACGCATGATTTGGAGGCATTATTTGTAGATATCTTGACCACAAAGTTTAAAGTATATATTCACACAACGTGGAGATGGCTGAAACTTAAGGATTATACACGAACAATCACGGGTAAGGCTAATGTGGTTGCGAGATGCACTAAGCCGGTCGGGTATGATTACTAGTTTGGAGATTGAACGGGGTTCTTCATGATCTTGAGCTTATGGATGTGGAATTTTGTTTCGAGGTTATGATGGTTATTGGGCTATATGTTCACGGATCAAAAGCTCGGAAGGATGGTGAGCTTTGGTCTATTCGAGAACATTGAGGAAGGAAACCATCGGAGTTTCGGGTTGATAGTTTTGGCGTGGTATGGTTTGGTGATGGCTTTGTGTTCCTAATGATCACGAGTTGCGTGAGGCGGTGTTGTGAGGCTCACGAGTTCTCATTCACTATTCATCCGGTTCTACTAAGATGTCTGAGAGATCTTAAGCGGCATTTACGGTGGAGTGGTATGAACGGGATGTGGCTTTGTATGTTTCTAAGTGTATGACTTGTCGGCGGTCAAGATAGAGCATCGGCGGGCTAGTGGTCTACTTGACCATTGGAATTCCTACTTGGAAGTGGGAAGAGATTTCATGGATTTTGTCACGGTTTGCCTCTCTCGGAAAAGACATGGCGATTTGGGTGGTTGTTGATCGACTAACAATCACTCATTCTTACCTATTCGGAAGGACTATCTCGTTAGTAGATTGGCGGAGATTTTTGATTGTTAGATGCATGGCACTCCTCGCTATTATGGAGTAGAGATGCTTCACGTCGCATTTTGGAAGAGTCTGACTTGGGGCGCGTCTTGTTTAGTCGGCGTTTCATCCTCGGTGATGGTCGACGGAGAGGACCATTCGAGACTCTTGAGGACATCTTGAGGGCTTGTGCATTGGAATGGGCGGGGGCTGGGATGAGTATTTGTGCAGTTGCCTACAACAATAGTTGGCATGCTAGCATCAATTTCTATATAATTGTTATATGGGAGGAAATGTTATTTGTTGGGACGAAGTAGGTGGCGTTTGATTGAGCGAACTCGTTGAGAAACTAAGGAAAGATTGAAGGAGGCTCGTTCACGGCAAAAGTTATCTTGATAAATAAACCCGACTTGAGTTTCGTGTTGGTGATCGTGTTTTTCTAAAAGTTTCCGTTCCGTGGTGTTAAACGTTTTGGTATTAAAGGAAGCTTAGTCCTCGTTTTATTGGGCGTTTGAATTCTCGAGCGCGATCGGTTATATGATTTATAATACTTTCACATTATGAATAATACACTTATGTTATATATTAAAGACTTGAATAATTAAAAGTATAAGAAGATAAACATGATAAGAAGGAAAGTTATGGATTGGTCTTTTAATCCCATAGTGGTGGCCTATTCTAAAAATCCTCCCATATCAATTTTTATAATCACAATTTATCACATTCACATTTCAAAATAACACCTAGAAAACCCTACTCTTTCTCTTCTTAGTGGCGGCTCCATTTAATTTTCACCATACAACAATTTTGATCAAGCAAAGGTGATCCTAGGAGACTCTTGATCGTAGTCTAGGTGTCGTGGGTTTGGTTTTGGCAAGGAGACTTGGTTGGTTCTTGTGGTTTGATTCTTGTTTTGTTTCGTTCACGCTAGACACTTATTTATCTCTTGTGATATAACTTTTTGTAATGAAGATGAAAAGTATTACATTCTTCATCATGTATGTGTTATCGGTTGTGATACTCAACTAAGAATGTGATGGTTGTATTTTTGAAAATATTTAGGAAGATTTTGTGTTTTATGATATTATGAAATATTAGAAAAGTTGTTCAGCGAAAACAAGAGATGTTATGATAGTTTTGTTAGACTTGTGGTAGATTTTTCTATTTAATGGGTTACATTATGCATGTTTCGATAGGTTTATAATGGGATTTGAAAATATCTATGGTTGAATCGACAAACTAAATAAGCTATGGTTGAAGATAGCACATCTTTATAAACAAGCGAGGAAGCTCAAACACTGCGATATCACCGGGTGATATCCTCACTTATGATATCACACGTGATATCGTGTGATAACTGGGTGATACCACAGCGATATCATGTGTGATATTACCGGGTGATAGCATGTGTGATATCATAGTTTATATCACTTGTGATATCACCGGTGATATCACCGTGGTATCATGTGATATCGCAGTGAGGTGATATCACTTGTGATATCATGTGATATCACAAGTGTTTGAGCTTACTCGCTTTTTATAAAGATGTGTGCTTTCTTCAACCATAGCTTCTTTAGTTTGGCCGATTCAACAATAGATATTTTCAAATCACGCTATAAAACCTATCGAAACATGCACAATGTATCCATTAAATAGAAAAATCCATCACAGTCTAACAAAAGTTTCATAACATCTCCGTTTCGATTAAACACCTTTTCTAATATTTCATATTATCATAAAACACAAAAATCTTCCTAAATATTTTCAAAAACACAAACAAGAAAATGAACAAAATCATCACGGGTAATATAATAAGTGATGTTTATTATCATTTCTTTCATATATACTTGG
This sequence comes from Chrysanthemum lavandulifolium, assembly GCA_022545495.1. Taxonomy (NCBI): domain Eukaryota; kingdom Viridiplantae; phylum Streptophyta; class Magnoliopsida; order Asterales; family Asteraceae; genus Chrysanthemum; species Chrysanthemum lavandulifolium. The sequence goes on along the minus strand of CM040238.1, from coordinate 163,485,454 downwards.
TAAAATACTAAATTTTTATCACATTTGGTATGAATTTAATATTTCTCATTCTTAGTTGAGTATTGAACATACATGATGAAGAGTGTAATACTCTTCATCTTTCTTACAGTGTTATATCACAAGAGATAAATAAGTGTCACTTAAAAATATCAAAATGAATAAAAAGGAAGCAAAGTATGAAAATAGAGACTTGACATATTCTCAAAATCAAACAAGTGTTGCATTAAATTAGCATTTTTTTGAACAAAATAAGAATTCACCTAAAGAGACTTTAACCCTTTTATTTCTACTAAGCGCATTAAAAAAATATGCGCTTGTCAATTGCGATGAAAGGCACAAAAACTATCTTGTAACTCAAAATTATAAGAATATTAGAAAACATATAGGTGATAATATATAAAATTTACATAAAGCAATGAAATATCTCGATGATATTAAAGGTTAAAACAAAATACTTGTTTGCTTATGAAATATCACAAGTGATATTATACATTAACTTTTTTAATAAAATATCACAATTGATATTAGACATGTAATATAATAAAGTTTAATAATAAACATGAAAACGTATGAATATAGACGAAAAAGTATAAAAACTGCAAAAAACGGACGAAAACGTATGAGAACGGACAAAAACGTATAAAAAGAATGAAAAGCGTATAAAATTGTATGAACACGGAAAAGCATCTGAAAACGGACGAAAACGTATAAAAACGGATGAAAATGGACGAAAACGTATGAAAAAAGACGAAGGGTCTAAAATGGACGAAAACGTAAAAACGGACGAAGCGTATATAAACCTATGAAAACCTAAGAAAACGGACAAAACGTAAGAAAATGTAATTTAAAAGGTATGAAACGGACAAAACGTAAGAAAACATTTAAAACGAACGAAAACATAGGAAAATGGACGAAACAGTAAAACGTAAGAAACGGACGAAAACGGATAAAACGTATGAAACGGACGAAACGTATGAAAACAAACAAAAACATAAGAAAACGGACGAAAATGTAAGAAAACCGACAAAAACGTAAGAAAACAGACGAAAACGTAAGAAAACAGACACAAACGTATGAAAACGGACGAAATGTAAGAAAACAGATGAAAACGTAAGAAAACGGACGAAACGATGAAAGCGAAGAAAACGGATGAAAACGTAAACGGACGAAAACGTATGAAAACGGTGTAAGAAGCGGACGAAAACGCATGATGAAACGTAATAAATGGAATAAAACGTAAGAAAACGTAAAACGAAAATGGACGAAAACGTAAGAAAATAGACAAAACGCAAGAAAAGCGGACGAAAATGCATAAAACGGATTTAAAACGTAAGAAAATGTGATGAAAACGTGTGAAAGCGATAACGGCGAAAATGTATGAAAAGCGGAAAAAGCAGATAAAAACGTAAAATTAAAAAAAAAAAAAAAAAAAAAAAAAAAAACGTGAAATTAAAAAAGTGATTAAATGAAAGACAAATAATGAGAAAATAAATAAGAAAGATAAAAAGATAAGGAAAAAATATGGACTTAGGTTTTGACATATTAAATCTTAGGTTAATCACTTCCATTAGATCATACTAGATGGATTGTGATGATTTATTCCTTAGTATGCAAGAAATTTTAAATATGCAAAATAAAGTGCCACTAATAAATCTATACATATACTTTGCTTATAAGTACTTCAATTTTAAATATGCATGTTTATATTTATGTGGATATGCATGTATACTTTTTTCGTTCAACAATAAACTAGGGTTGTTAATATCCGTATCAAAATGTCGTGGGTTCGTTATTTTAATATAAATTATGAAGTTGTTTAAACAATTTGTCAAAACCTAATCATTAGTTAATGCTTCCTTAGTTTGAAAGACGTATAAAAATCACGGGGTTTGACTTTATCGGCCAAGATCGAATAGAGTTGTTATTTGTTTAGACAAAACGAACTTTATCAATTCTTTATTTATAAAATTTAATAAAGAGTTATCAATCATCAATGTAATTTACTTGTTACCCTTTTGTACCGTTTATTTTTATTACAAAACTAATTTGAATTAATCATTAGGGACAACTTAGTAGCAAAATAATTATTTCTATCATCACTAATTGTGAGATGTTTCGAGTTTAATTCTTGTTAACCGCGTTAATCTTCGCCAAAATAAATTAAAAGGGTTCTACCCGGTCTATATTTGTGTGGTTGTGTGCATTATGATTTTTTTTTTTTCTTTTTTTAGAATGGCAACATTATCATTTCTATAAAAAAAAAATACTAGCAACAAACTAAAAAGTACAAAGTTGTAAGAAAAAGCAACTACAAAGCAATTAACATAAAAACTTGTAACTCGAAGAAGATTATAATCTCTAATTCCATCATATCACCGAGACAACTTAATAAATCTAAAGAAACACCACTTCGGATAAAGACGGAAATATTGCTCAAACGTGAAAAGAAGCGAAACTAAACCTCTTAAACGCCTTATGAGCCACCAATATTAGTATGTTAAAAGGCCGAAAATCAATGTTGTCAGGATCGTGATCCTGCTCATAGGATCGTACGATCCTACAATCCTACACACACAAAACGATCAGAATCGTTACCGGATGATTATTCAAGTAGGATCGCTCGTAGGATCTTGTACGATACGATCCCTTTGGTAGCCTATTTTTTTGACTTTTTTTCCTATATTAAACATTAAGCATTTAAGCAATTAAGCCTAATAGCTCATGGTTGTTTCACATTAAAGCCCAATGGCCCAATCATTATGTTTTTTCTCTTCTAGTTGCGCCTCTAACCTTACTAAGCTACCCTGATAAAAGGTCGAATTCAACAGAACTGCAGGCACAAAATGCCGATCAAATCCGTTAAAGGAAGCCTAATCAAAGCGGACAAACAAGAAGATCTGACTGAGTTGATGATGGACCGGATCTCGAAAGGCGAGAGGCTTTCATAAAGACGTATGATAAACGGAGGGTCGAGAGGGGCTTATTGCACGATCCACCCAACCCAGCTAAGCTAATAAATGCTGCATAAGATAAGAGAGTTGGAGGCCGGCCCCCGCCCATCTGGAGGTGCACACCCATTTATGAACATTGTGTTCACGGATCGGTTAATATCCACACTAACCGAAAACCGAAACTGAACCGAACCGAAAAAAACTGAACCGAATTCCTAACCAAACCGAACCGAACTAAATATTCGGTTATCGGTTTTGATATGGTTATGGCAACGAAAACCGAAAATCGAACCGAAAACCGAATTCTTATAAATATATATTTTTTCTATTTATTTATATGAAAAAAAAGTACTAACTCTTTTTTTAGTATAAATATAACATTTTTCTATGTATTTATATGAAAAAAATTACTAAAACTCTTTTTTAGTATAAATATATCATTATCTAAGTTTGAAAATAAATTTTGTACTAAAATATATATAATTAAATAAAAAAATAATTAAACTTATGTAATTCGGGTTATTCGGTTCGGTTTTCGGTTATAGGGGTTCGGTTTTCAGTTATTCGGTTTGATTTTCGGTTCGGTTGAGTCAAATTGAAATTCGGTTCGGTTCGGTTTTCGGTTTGACCCATAATTTTTTTTAACCAAACTAACCAAACCGAATAACCCGATAACCGAACCTATGAACACCCCTAAAATTTAGAATATCTTCAAACTGAGAAAAAAATAATTAAAAGGAAAAAGTAAAAACACATACCTAATTGGCTAATTCCTCTGTTGCAACTTGAAGCCATCTGCTAGTACCATCTCAATTTCTTCTTTTATGTGGTAAATAAATATTAGAGAACGAGGTATGGGGTGTCATTAGTGGGCTAAATGCATGTTATTTGTGTGCTAACCATGCCGAAGCATCGTGCTATTTGTAAGCCAAACGTTTTGAGCCAATGCAATGGCTCAAGCCATTTGCATTTTTTTTTTTGTATTGTGAGTGAGTGGGTATTTTTAGTAGGTATTTTATGATATCCAATAACATGTTAGTGGTGTGTTATGAAGAAGGGTATTTTAGTTATTCGTATGTTATTAGGAGATGTATGATGTGGCGTTGAAGTGACATACGAATAACGTGTTATTTGTATCTCTCACTTTGTAATCTTACTTATTTTCTATTTTTTTGTTTAGTTCTTTATTGTTATCATATGAGTTATTAAATTATTGGTTTGTTTCTATTAGATTTTTAGCAAATAAGTTAATAAACTAACTGATGTTTGTGATATGCTATTTATAATATCACTATGTATTCGATCAGTTGATATGCGATGACTTATGATATACTATTATACTATATTACTATGTATTAAAGAAGTAGGTGATTATTTTACAATGGAAACTTGCATTTGTTCCTTGTGTTTGTAATATGAAATTATAAATTAGCGACTGTTAGGAATTATTGTAATAAGTGGGTTCCAGCTGATAAAGGTTCCTGCGAATAGTTTTATTGTTTCTGCTGATAGTATGCTTACTGCGGATGGTGCAGTTCCCACTGATAGTTATTATTGTTTCTGCGGATATGTAGTTTCCGTATTATTTGTATTTAGTTATGATATGCATGAGTTAAGTTAGGAATAGATAATGCATATCTTTTACGTGTTTTGCAAGCTGCTGAATTAGGGTTTCTTGTAGTATAAAAGAAACCAGCGGCTAGGGTTTATACACACTTGTCAATAACATTTGTTAGTAATTCAATATAGATCCATAGAGGATCAAGTCTTTGATGTTTATTGTCTTCTTGAGTCTTGTGTTTATATTCCGCGTAAACATAATTCTAGTAAAGGTTCTCCATAGTTCTCTTGTGATTACACAGGTTGACTATACTCTCTTTAAGGCTCGTAAGATCTATCTGGGACTATACCCAACAAGTGGTATCAGAGCCTGGTGAGAATCTTTCAAAGAAGACGATCATACTCTCTTTCACAAAACCCTAAATCTCACTCTAACAATGACATCATCAAAACACTCAGACTCTGAAAATGAATACAAGCCTGAGCCATCCAATGCTCAGTCTACAATTCAACAGGTTGTTACCACCATGTCCAACAACAATGCAAAGTTTCCCTATCTGAAGAAGGACGAATATGACATATGGGCTATGAAGATGGAGAATTACATCACCAACAGTGACTACCATCTCGGAACATCATTCTAAAGGGCATGAAGAAGAAGGCGGTAGAGATACTGAAGGTAATGTGATCATTCTACCAGCAGCAACAACTGAAGAAGCTATTACCCTTCAGAGGGAAACTAAGACTAGGACCACTTTGCTTCAAGCTCTACCAGATGAGCACATGAGTGACTTTCATCATCTTGTTGATGCAAAAGAGATCTGGAAGGCTATTAAGGCTAGGTTTGGAGGTAACGATGAGTCTAAGAAGATGAGGAAGTCTATGCTCAAGAAAAACTTTCAGGAGTTCTCAATCTCTGAAGAGGAGGGCATACACAAGGGGTATGACAGGCTTCAAAAATCTGAGCCAGCTTAATCAGATGAAGTCTAAACCTGACAATGAGGAATGCAATCTCAAGTTCCTTCGTGCTTTACCTTCTTCCTGGAAGCAAGTTTCTCTCACTCTCAAGGCAAAGGGAAGCCTTGATTATATAAGCTTTGATGACTTATACAACAAGCTTAGATCTCTTGAAATTGATATCAAGGGTCACTCTTCTTATTCTCCAGCTCCATCACACTCAACTTTTGTTAGTGCTACTAGTGCTAACACAATGGTGTCTTATGCTGAGAGTCCCACTTCTTCATCAGCAGCATCCGAACACACAATTCTTCTACAAGAAAATCAAAGTCTAATTTTGTGATAGAGGATGTGCTCTACTCATTTGTTGCTGAATCTGAAGACCAACATCAGTTGGCCTATGAAGACTTTGAACAAGTGGATAAACGGGATTTGGAGGAGATGCATCTTAAATGGCAGATGGCCATGCTTGCTGTGAAAGTCAACAGGTTTGAGAAGGGCTCTGGGAGGAAGTTTGGCTACAAGGAAAGAGAATCACCAGTTTGGCGGGAAGAAGATCGGTGTTTTGAATGCAACGAGATGGGTCACTTTGCTAGAGAATGCCCGGATAAGAAGGAAGTGACGGAAGAAGATATTCGCATTCATGATCAAGGAAGGCGAGGATCGAAACCTAAAGCTTTGTTGTCTTTGGAGTCAAGGGTTGGTGGGATGATCATGTGGATGAAGCTCGGGATGAAAATCCTCATGTTGGATTGGTTCGCGTCATGGCGATGAGTTTGCAGCGATGGGTATCACTTCTCGGTACAAAGCTGTATTTTTGGTTGTAATGCTAAATATGATGCTCTTAAAAGTGAATTTGATGATGTTAATGGCCAATATAAAGAATATTTTATTCAGATCCAGGCCTATAAGAAAACTGTTAAATCTTTAGAAAAACAAAAGGCCCGGTATCAACAAAATCAATTGGCTCTAGAAGAGAAAATTAAAGTGTTAGAAAGAGATTTAGAGAACACCACTAATGTGCTAAAATTTAATGAGAAAGAATATGTTAAGGTCATTGCTGAAAAAGAGGGTCTACATGCTAATTTAGATACAGAGGTGGCTAGACATAAACAGTGGCAAGAACAGGCTAAAAACCTAGATAAATTATGGAAAAGTTCTATGTTTGTTAAAACTAAGATGGGGTTGGGCTTTAAGGATTATATTAGTCCAGATGAGATTTATGACCCTAAAGAGTACAGTGTTTTTAATCTTGTCACTGATGAAGAAGAAGATAAATATATAAAACCTGTTAAATTTGTTAAACCAGGTGAAATGCATTCAGTTCCTTCTTCTATAAATAGCATTGTTAGACCACCCAACCCACACTCGGACTCGGATGAATCACATATGACCTATGGTCAAAAGTCCAATGACTTATCGACCTTTGGCAAAGTGAATCTAATACTTTTGTCTCTTGTTCTTCGGTGATAGGACTTGAGACCCGGTCTAAAGACTATGCGGTTGTGATTCAAGTGAAGAGTCTTCAACTCCCAAGTCTGCCTCTCCCAAGCCCTTACAGTTCACCTGTCCCAAGAGTTCTTTGTTGATGAACCATCTTCAAAGACAACTTATTTTAGAAACATTTCTTGTTTTGTTGATTCTGTTAAAAACAATTCTGATTTTGGTTGTGGTTTGAATAATTTTGTTTGTGATAAGACTATTCCTGTTTTAAACAAGCAATTTAAGAAGAAATCATGTTTTGTTTGTGGAAGTACATTTCATCTTATCAAAGATTGTGATTTTTATGAGAAACAAATGGGTGTTTGTACTAATCAACAGAGATATAGACCAATATGGAATGATGTGACCAAAATCCCTCCATTTATTCCCTCTGGAACACATGTGAGGACTGGCAGAACCAATTCACTGGTAGACGAGCTTCTCTTGGTAGACTGTTCCCACTAGGTAGACCAGCCTCTTTGGTAACCCATTTCTGCCAATAGACCATCGTCATCCTGTTGGAGAAGTCATGTTTCTAGGCCATTAAACATACCTACTAGTCTTATTTTCAAAATGGATATAGGCTTGTTAATAATGACCCATTCAATAAAAGGGGGGCAAGGTGGGGTACTGTTGTTAAGCCCTCAGCATGTTGCTCTTGGACACACAATAGACCATCTTTCATAAAGGGTTCTAAGAACAATAGTGGATCTCATCAATCTGCAGGTTTTTCTAATATGATCCACAAGGCAGGCCCAAGTCAGTGATGGCTTGGGTCTCCATGTATAATAATGTTGTTGTATATCTTTTAATTTGTAGGATGATCCTCATTCTCATAAAGATTTAGGCATTGTTGATAGTGGTTGTTCTAGGAATATGACAGGGAACAGAGATAGACTTTATGATTTTGTATCTATTCAAGGAGGAACTGTTACATTTGGAGGAGGAGATGGTAAAATTACAGGGAAAGGAACCATTAGAACTGCCAAGCTGGACTTTGAGAATGTGTATTATGTGGAACAACTACAAAACTTCAACTTATTTTTTGTGTCTCAAATCTGTGACAAGAAAAATTATGTGTTGTTCACTGATACTGAATGTCTTGTACTTTCAAAAGACTTCCAGATACCTGATGATAGTCAAGTTGTTTTGAAGGTTTCTAGGAAACAAAATCTGTATACATTCAACCTCAATGATGTTCAGCCTGAGGGTGACTTAGCTTGTTTGGTGGCAAAGGCATCCTTGGATGAATCTAATAAATGGCATAGAAGGATGGCTCATGCGAATTTCAAAACAATCAACAAACTGGCAAAACATGGGTTAGTTCATGGACTTCCTTCCAAGGTCTTTACTAATGAGCACAATTGTGTGGCTTGTAACAAGGAAAGCAACAAAGGCCCTAAAAATCGTAAAACCTAAAAATCGCGTTAAATGACTATTTTGCCCTCGACTAATAAGTCAAGCTCGTTAAATACGTTACACTTAATTTATAAATGATTTACGTAAGACAATGATAATAAAACTTACACTTATGTTACAAAATAAATATAACACAATATAAAGTTATTTGGACTATATTATGTACATGTATTAGACACTAAATTAAAATGTAACTTAAATATGCATGGTATATATGGTAAATTGAATAATTATGATTTGGTCTAATCTGCTTTTTCCTAATTAGGCCTAAACCCACGCCCAAAATTAACTCAACATAATCTCCCACCTATTCTCATTGATCCTCTCATTGTAACTTCCACATCTCATTCAAAATAACACACTAAAAATCCTAATCCAAAAAGTGACGGCTATCACTTCCCTTCTCCTTTTTTATCGACATCAAGGAGTGCACAAAGGAGATTCATTAGGTTCAAAGGCTGCTATGGTCGTGATGGTTGGGTAATAAAACCTGGTTCGAAGGCTGATGGTGTGGTGCACTACTGCTGGTCGTGAGGCGGTGATGATCGTGGGTTTCGAGAGAAGCTATTATGGTCGTGGGTTTGGCCTAATTCTGGTCGTGGTTTTGGGTTTGATGCTGCTGTGTTCGGGGTTGGCTTGAAGGGCTGCTGGGGTCGTGGGTTTTCCAGGTTAAAGGAGTGGCTGTGTCGTGGGTTGTGGTGCCTCGTTTCCTTGTTTCTTCCTCTTTCTCTCACGCTACCAGGGTAAACATTAAATTCTTGTTTCAATCTTACTTTTGTTTTCCTCTGAACATTGCCGTGAGGTCTTTTGCGCATGCATGCTTTTTCAACTGAAACAACACAAATACTAAGACTTGTTGCATAAGCTTCATTCACATAAAATATTGAATATGAATGACCCCATATGTATACCCATCTTGGAATCTGTTTGGTCCCACCTTACATGTGATCATCACGTTTTACCTATTCTCGTATCGAACTATAATGGTCATGAATCTGTCTCATCTTGCCGCATTTTGTTTCTTTTACTGATGTCGTGAAGTACATATTAATGTGCATGTTAACCATATAAAAAAAATGATACCAAAATCATATAAAGTGTTCACATAATTAACGAATGGATGACCCATGCAATTCGACCCCATAATCACGACCACTTGTATGTTATTTACTTGGTAACGAGTTAAAACGGGACGCATATACACACTTAGACCTTGGTTAAACTTGTGTCATGTAATTATTAAAAAGGGGTCTCGGCTTGGCTTCTTGTTGTCGAATGAAATTTACTAGGTCCTGGTCATGTCTCGACCTAGGTTAGAATCACGCATAAGGGTCGTATAACTTGGTTATGACTAGGCTTTCGAGTTGTGAAATGGAATGGGTAGTCGAATCGAGTTTAAGGTTTTAAAAGAATTTTAATGTTAATAAAAGTAAATAGTGGATTTTATAAATAATGGAACTTGAAGGGTGACTCGTTAAATTGTTAAATAAATGGACTAAAGCTGTAAAATAAGTAATCTTGAAATAATTACACATTGGACCCTATACTTTGTGATATTTATACTTTAAACCCTAAACTTGTAAAACTTGGCGTAAATGACCCTTAAAGTATGATAACATTTGTTTTCGCTATTTTAATCTAATTTGACCTTGATTATACCATTTATGACTAAATTTGAAGAATACGGAAACCTGCCTAAAATAGAAGTTACCTAAAATGGAAAGTTACTAAAAGTGGAAACATGATAATGATGGAAAGCCGTCTAAAATAAGTAATCTGATCTTGAGAAGCGTTATCTATTTCATAGGTTCCGGACGGCGGGATTGATTCATCGTGTGACCTTACTTTCCTATTTTGCTCGCTTCGAATAAGGTACAGATATTCTATCCCTTTTCAGTAGGGGTTTCTCATGATTCGTTTACATCTTTCGATACTAGCTTTGAACCGTTATATTTTACACTGAGCCTTCTTATTAGGGCTTCCCTTTAACTTTGCTTCGTTTATAATATTCCATTTTCTATGGTTCCTTATGCTATGACCCTTTGATATTGATCCTCTGTTATTGAACCTCTGTTACTGAACCATTGCTATTGACCTCTCTGTTATTGGACCTCTGTTATTGAACTAATGTTACTAAACCTTTGATATCGAATTTTGATATTGAGCTGCACTCTTGAACTTTGATATTGAACTGCTGCTATGAACCTTTGAATGGTGAACTACGATATTGAACCTCGATTATTATGACTAATATATTGCTACACTGTGGACCTTGTCGACCCTTGATTGATACCGAGCCAAATCGTTAACTAGTCATGGGGTTCCATGACCGTGTCATTGATGCACCAATGGCATGACTCTAGTGTGTACGGTGATGTTACACACCGTCCCTATCTTGTCATCGATTATGCGCGCTTCACCGATATTGTTATGGCCACTAATATTTCTGCGGGCGTATGGATGCATCCTAGATCATCTCTGCATCGCTCATTATTGATATATATCTTGTTCGGTGATGTGGTGAGTGTGTGCAATACACCCTCACGATCCGGGAGCTAGCTACTCCATATTGATTACGAGGTCTCCTCCTATTGTATGGTATTTCGAGGTCACCCTCGAATCGATGGTTACTATTGATTCTTGGGTGCTATTGCCACTCACGATATTCTTGTCTTGCATGTTGGCTCGGGATGGATTTTTGACAACCCTTACATTGTTGATATACTTATATTGTACAATCTGTTTACCCCAACGCACCATATTTCGCATTGATCGCCGTTACCTGTGCCTTATGTGACTTTTTCTTCTACCATTCCATTCACGCATCGGGTTATTATATGTTTATTGGATTTGATTATGCTATTCATGTTTTATGCGACTACCGATTACCTGCTATGATATGATTAATAAGCGGTTATCGATTTACCCGTGGTCATCGATGATATGTGATCTTCTTGTTATGTGACCCTCGATTTGTCTGCATTTATCATGTGTACTTGTTCGCTTATGTTCATGGGCTATGATTATCCGTTAGTATTCTTGTCTCACGATTATTGACCTGCTATGCTACATTCGACTTATACTTGCTTTGAATTGGTAAATGGTTCATCGTATGTGGTGCGGCTTGTTAACTTGTTTAGTTGCTGTATTAGGACCTTGTTTAGATAATTCATTCGTTTATAATGTTCGTTCTGTAATTCATACTTGGTACATGTGGCTACTGTATTTCGACTACTGCTATTACTTCCGCTGCTACGATACTGGTTAAGTTATTAATTGTAAATTATTTGACTTGTGTGAATGCCATGCTCACTTTCTAGTTAGTTGCTTCCGCTAGCTTTGGACTTCCGGATGGCTTGTTTCTACTCTGATTTACTGATTCATTATATGCCTGATGGTTTTGATGTGCTTGAGTATATGTCATCAATGTGTTATGTGCTTTGTCCTCCTCTGTTATCTGTTCTTTTTGGATATCTGTGTATTTGTGTTTCTGCAGGATCCTCATTGACTCATTGTTCTCATTTCGTTGCGATCTTGTTATCAGTTTCCCTATTTCATTTGTATCTCTGATTTCGTTTAGCTTTCGCTTTGTTATATCTGTTCACTGGGCTTTTTAAGCTCAGCCGCATTTCTTTTCCTGCGGCAGGTTTTTAGGTTTGAAGATGGGCACGTTGGGCTGAGAGTTGGATTGTTTGAGTAGACCGACCTTAGTTACCTCATCATTTTGGATTTAACTTGAAGAGTTATGGTTCTTAGATTTCATTTTATTTTAGACATATTGGATTTTGTATTTTTCCTTGTAAGTCATTCGTTTATATGACTTGGTAATTTATTTTATAAGGCTTCCGTTTGTAAAATTTTATTTGTATGTTCTGATATGACACCAGAATGTGACACTTCTATCCTTGTCGAGTTGGGGTGTTACAATTATGGTATCAGAGCCAAAGGTTTCGTCTTGTTGACCTTAGGATTGACCTGTGAGGACTGGGTAGACATTAGGCTTCCGTCTGTTCTGATCTCTTCCGATTCCTTTTGGTTGTCGTTCCAATTTGACTTTGATATTCGTTTGTCTTCACTGATTTGGCCTTCCTCTTCTCGCATCGAATTTTATTATTTTGTCTTCGCACATCCGTTGTCGATCGTTAGATGGAAACTACCGTGGAGCTGAAGATGATGGTGCCGACCCTGCGTTGCTGCAACAGTTCCTGAGCTAGAGAGGTTCGTAAAGCAAAAGTCGCACCCGACTGCCGTGCTACTGGAGACACCAAGATGCTGCTGGAGGGAGCTGGACGGACCAACCAAAGGCGCAAAGATGGAGACAAGATTCAACTAGTGGCTGAGAAGGTTCATCCACTTCGATTGGGCGCGACTCGTGTTACTCCGATTTGTCTGTCACGCGTTTTGAGACGGTTTGATATTTTGCTAAGTGATTTTGATTGGTATTGCTTTTCTTTGATTTGTTCATAACTCGGTTTGAATCGTGAAATTTATGGTTTAGCATTTTGGGGATATCTCAGCTTTATTTTGGACCGTCAGTAATGAGTCATGAGGAGCCGTTCCGAGCAAGTTGGTGGCCTTATCTATTTTGTGGTATGGTAAGTTGTATTGATGTGGTATATGCTGTATGTATGTGTATCTGTTTTGTTGTGACATTGATTATGTGGGTTCGTCATGACCTGAGACAGAATATGATGACAATAAAGACTTGTTATGTGATGCAAGTATTATGACGCCTGATCAACGTGATAATACCGAGATCATATAATTTGGTCTTATTGAAATCATACGACATCTTTTGAAATGCCTGGGGTTGGTACGTGAATGGAATATGACTTGTATCCGTTATTTGTCACTCCTCATGTTCGATTGGAATTCTGTACCTCTTTGTGAGATTCTCACTGACATCTGTTACGTGTAAGATTTGTACGCTTTGGAGCTGATACGGTTATGATATGTATGAAATTATGGATTGCTATGTCTGCCTTAAACTTGTTCGCCTCTGTGTACATCTGCGACTTCAATTTTCGAGGACGAAAATTTTCCTTTAGAGGTGAAGAGTTGTAAAACCCTAAAAATCGTAAACGCGTTAAATGACTATTTTGCCCTCAGCTTAATAAGTCAAGCTCGTTAAATACGTTATACACTTAATTTATAAATGATTTACGTAAGACAATGATAATAAAACTTACACTTATGTTACAAAATAAATATAACACAATATAAAGTTATTTGGACTATATTATGTACATGTATTAGACACTAAATTAAAATGTAACTTAAATATACATGGTATATATGGTAAATTGAATAATTATGATTTGGTCTAATCTGCTTTTTCCTAATTCGGCCTAAACCCACGCCCAAAATTAACTCAACATAATCTCCCACCTATTCTCATTGATCCTCTCATTGTAACTTCCACATCTCATTCAAAATAACACACTAAAATTCCTAATCCAAAAAGTGACGGCTATCACTTCCCTTCTCCTTTTTTTTATCGACATCAAGGGGTGCACAAAGGAGATTCATTAGGTTCAAAGGCTGCTATGGTCGTGATGGTTGGGTAATAAAACCTGGTTCGAAGGCTGATGGTGTGGTGCACTACTGCTGGTCGTGAGGCGGTGATGATCGTGGGTTTCGAGAGAAGCTATTATGGTCGTGGGTTTGGCCGAATTCGGTCGTGGTTTTGGGTTTGATCTTCTTTGTGTTCGGGGTTGGCTTGAAGAATGCTTTGGGTCGTGGGTTTTCGAGGTTAAAGGAGTGGCTGTGTCGTGGGTTGTGGTGCCTCGTTTCCTTGTTTCTTCCTCTTTCTCTCACGCTACCAGGGTAAACATTAAATTCTTGTTTCAATCTTACTTTTGTTTTCCTCTGAACATTGCCGTGAGGTCTTTTGCATGCATGCTTTTTCAACTGAAACAACACAAATACTAAGACTTGTTGCATAAGCTTCATTCACATAAAATATTGAATATGAATGACCCCATATGTATACCCATCTTGGAATCTGTTTGGTCCCACCTTACATGTGATCATCACGTTTTACCTATTCTCGATCGAACTATAATGGTCATGAATCATCTCATCTTGCCGCATTTTTTTCTTTTACTGATGTCGTGAAGTACATATTAATGTGCATGTTAACCATATAAAAAAAATATACCAAAATCATATAAAGTGTTCACATAATTAACGAATGGATGACCCATGCAATTCGACCCCATAATCACGACCACTTGTATGTTATTTACTTGGTAACGAGTTAAAATGGGACGCATATACACACTTAGACCTTGGTTAAACTTGTGTCATGTAATTATTAAAAAGGGGTCTCGGCTTGGCTTCTTGTTGTCGAATGAAATTTACTAGGTCCTGGTCATGTCTCGACCTAGGTTAGAATCACGCATAAGGGTCGTATAACTTGGTTATGACTAGGCTTTCGAGTTGTGAAATGGAATGGGTAGTCGAATCGAGTTTAAGGTTTTAAAAGAATTTTAATGTTAATAAAAGTAAACGGTGGATTTTATAAACAATGGAACTTGAAGGGTGACTCGTTAAATTGTTAAATAAATGGACTAAAGCTGTAAAATAAGTAATCTTGAAATAATTACACATTGGACCCTATACTTTGTGATATTTATACTTTAAACCCTAAACTTGTAAAACTTGGCGTAAATGACCCTTAAAGTATGTTAACACTTGTTTTCGCTATTTTAATCTAATTTGACCTTGATTATACCATTTATGACTAAATCTGAAGAATACGGAAACCTGCCTAAAATAGAAGTTACCTAAAATGGAAAGTTACTAAAAGTGGAAACATGATAAAGATGGAAAGCCATCTAAAATAAGTAATCTGATCTTGAGAAGCGTTATCTATTTCATAGGTTCCGGACGGCGGGATTGATTCATCGTGTGACCTTACTTTCCTATTTTGCTCGCTTCGAATAAGGTACAGATATTCTATCCCTTTTCTGTAGGGGTTTCTCATGATTCGTTTACATCTTTCGATATTAGCTTTGAACCGTTATATTTTACACTGAGCCTTCTTATTAGGGCTTCCCTTTAACTTTGCTTCGTTTATAATATTCCATTTTCTATGGTTCCTTATGCTATGACCCTTTGATATTGATCCTCATTATTGAACCTCATTCTTCGAACCATTGCTATTGACCTCTCGTTATTGGACCTCGTTATTGAACTAATGTTACTAAACCTTTGATCTTGAATTTTGATATTGAACTGCTCATCGAACTTTGATATTGAACTGCTATGAACCTTTGAATGGTGAACTACCGATATTGAACCTCGATTATTATGGCGATATATTGCTACATTGTGGACCTTGTCGACCCTTCGATTGATACCGAGCCAACATCGTTAACTAGTCATGGGGTTCCATGACCGTGTCATTGATGCACCAATGGCATGACTCCGGTGTGTACGAGTGATGTTACACACCATCCCTATCTTGCATCGATTATGCGCGCTTCATTGTTATTGTTATGGCCACTAATATTTCGCAGGGCGTATGGATGCATCCTAGATCTGCACTGCATCGCTCACATCGATATATATACTGCTCGGTGATGTGGTGAGTGTGTGCAATACACCCCTCACACCGGGAGCTAGCTACTCCATATTGATTACCGAGGTCTCCTCCTATTGTATGGTATTTCGAGGTCACCCTTCGAATCGATGGTTACTATTGATTCTTGGGCTGCTATTGCCACTCACGATACATCTTGTCTGCATCTTGTTGGCTCGGGATGGATTTCTGACAACCCTTACACTGTTGATATACTTATATTGTACAATCTGTTTACCCCAACGCACCATATTCTGCATTGACTGCCCGTTACCCTGTACCCTTATGTGACTTATTCTTCTACCATTCCATTCACGTACCGGGTTATTATATGTTTATTGGATTTGATTATGCTATTCATGTTTTATGCGACTACTGATTACCCTGCTATGATATGATTAATAAACGGTTATCTGATTTACCTGTGGTCATCTGATGATATGTGATCTTACTGTTATGTGACCCTCTGATTTGTCTGTTTATCATGTGTACTTCGTTCAGTTATGTTCATGGGCTATGATTATCCGTTAGTATTCTTGTCTGCTGATTATTGACCTGCTATGCTACATTACTGCTTATACTTCTGTTTGAATTGGTAAATGGTTCATCGTATGTGGTCTGGCTTGTTAACTTGTTTAGTTGCGTTGTATTAGGACCTTGTTTAGATAATTCATTTGTTTATAATGTTAGATTCGTAATTCATACTTGGTACATGTGGCTACCGATTTCGACATCGCTATTACTTCACCGCTACGATCTTGGTTAAGTTATTAATTGTAAATTATTTGACTTGTGTGAATGCCATGCTCACTTTCTAGTTAGTTTCTTCCGCTAGCTTTGGACTTCCGGATGGCTTGTTTCTACTCTGATTTACTGATTCATTATATGCCTGGTGGTTTTGATGTGCTTGAGTATATGTCATCAATGTGTTATGTGCTTTGTCCTCCTCTGTTATCTGTTCTTTTTGGATATATGTGTATTTGTGTTTCTGCAGGATCCTCATTGACTCATTGTTCTCATTTCGTTGCGATCTTGTTATCAGTTTCCCTATTTCATTTGTATCTCTGATTTCGTTTAGCTTTCGCTTTGTTATATCTATTCACTGGGCTTTTTAAGCTCAGCCGCATTTCTTTTCCTGCGGCAGGTTTTTAGGTTTGAAGATGGGCACGTTGGGCTGAGAGTTGGATTGTTTGAGTAGACCGACCTCATAATTTTGGATTTAACTTGAAGAGTTATGGTTCTTAGATTTCATTTTATTTTAGACATATTGGATTTTGTATTTTTCCTTGTAAGTCATTCGTTTATATGACTTGGTAATTTATTTTATAAGGCTTCCGTTTGTAAAATTTTATTTGTATGTTCTGATATGACACCAGAATGTGATACTTCTATCCTTGTCGGGTTGGGGTGTTACAATCTCAGAGCCCTTGCAGCTTCTTCATATGGATCTTTTTGGTCCTACATCTATCAGAAGCATTGATCACAAGTACTATTGTTTGGTGGTTACTGATGACTATAGTAGGTATTGTTGGGCATTCTTTTTGTGGACTAAGGATGAAACATTTCAGATTCTTCAAGACTTTATTGCCCTCGTTGAGAATCGGTTGAATAAAAGGTTAAAGCCATTAGGTTTGACAATGGGACGAGTTCAAGAATGCAAAATTAATTGAACTCTGTGCTACAAAGGGGATAAAAAGAGATTATAGCAATGACAGGACTCCACAACAAAATGGAGTTGCTGAAAGGAAGAATAGAACCCTGATTAAAGCAACAAGATCTATGCTTGCTGATTCAAAGTTACCTACCATGTTCTGGACGGAAGCAGTCGGCACTGCCTGCTATGTTTTGAATAGGGTATTGATAACTCATCCTCACAATAAGACACCTTATGAACTTTTGTCTAGAAAGATTCCTACCATAAGCTACCTTAAGCCTTTTGGCTGTCATATGACCATCCTTAACACCAGTGATCATTTATGCAAATTTGAAGGAAAGCTGATGAGGGTTATGTAGTGGGCTATTCAGCTCATAGTAAAGCTTGCAGGGTTTATAACATCTCCACAAAGAGGATTGAAGAAACCTTGAATCTGAGATTTATGGAGGACAAGCCAAATGTTCAGCGAGCAGGTCAAGAATGGTACTTTGATCTTGACTACTTAACTGATCACTTAGGTTATACTCGTTATAAATCTAATCCTTTTGCAGAACCACAAGATGCTCAAACTAACATTGCAGGTTCCTCAGATGATGAGTCAAATTCAGAGTGTGATGAACAACTTATAGTTGTTCATTCTTTTCCTACTAACCACTTTTCAGGTACCAAGGACACAACTTCTTTTGATAAAGTTTCAAGTGATTTAGGATATGCAGAAGAGCTTGTGAAGCTTCAACGCCAAGAGCATGTAGCAAAGGATGATGCTGAAAAGTATGGTTATGAATTCTCCAAAGAAACAGATGAACTCTTAAGGCAGGCAACTATTGAAGCCTGCAGGAGGTTTGATGCTGCTGATAATGTGTCTGTTCCTACTGGTAATGTGTCTGATCCTGCTGGTAATGGATCAGTTGCTGCTGATGGTGATTCTGCTAGAGGTGTTCCTGTTCCTTCTGCTAGTGATGATGTTCCTGCGGTTCCCTCTACTACTCCATCTGTTGATTCTTTGGGTCTAGCTGATTCTCCCACCAGATTTCCAAGTCCATCTAACTTAGCCAATTCACAACATTCAAGCTCTGAATTGGATGGCATTCATCATTTGTCAAGAACAGGCATTTTTGGTTCTTCTTCTTATGATGATGACTTTGGTCCTACGCTTACTAATCTGGCCACATCCATTGATGTTAGTCCTAATGCAATAAAGAGGATTAACAAAGTTCATCCACAATCTCTAATCATTGGTGATCCTACTTCATCTGTGCAAACTAGAAGCAGGGTGACAAAGACAAATTTTGGTGAATCTGCATTTCTCAGTTACATTCAGGATCAACATAGGGACAATCATATAGACTATCATCATTGTCTATTGCTTGTTTCCTCTCCCAGGTTGAACCTACCAGTGTTGCACATGATTTGGCAGATGATGATTGGGTAGCTGCTATGCAAGAAGAAATGCAACAGTTCTTAAATCAAAATGTGTGGGAGCTTGTTCAGTTGCCTCATGGCAAGTATGCTATTGGGACAAAGTGGATTCTGAAATGTAAAAGGGATGCAAGGGGGATTGTGGTGCGGAATAAGGCTTGGTTGGTTACCCAAGGTCACATACAAGAAGAAGGTATTGATTATGATGAGGTTTTTACTCCTGTTGCTAGAGTAGAAGCTATCAGACTCTTCTTGGCATTTGCTTCCTACATGGGCTTCATGGTTTATCAGATGGATGTAAAAAGTGCTTTCTTATATGGTGAAATTGAAGAAGAAGTGTATGTCACTCAACCCAAGGGCTTTGTAGACCCTCACAATTCAGATATGGTCTACAAAGTGGTTAAAGCACTATATGGACTTCATCAGGCACCTAGGGCTTGGTATGCTAGGCTCTCTTCATTCCTGCTGAAACATGGATATAGGAGAGGTTCCATTGATAAGACTCTCTTTATCAAGAAGAACTCCAGGGATATCATTCTTGTTCAAGTATATGTGGATGACATTATCTTTGGTACTACCAAAGAAGCATGGTGTAGGGAATTTGAGGAGTTGATGAAAAGTGAGTTTGAGATGAGTGCAATGGGTGAACTTACATTATTTTTGGGCCTTCAAGTGCAGAGAAATCAGATGGTATTTTCATTCATCAAGAGAAATATGTGCATGACATCCTCAAGAAGTTTGATATGGAACTAGTTAGGACTGCGACTACTCCTTATGAAGCACCAAGACCTAAGTCAAATAATGAACCAGATCCTGCTGTTAATGTTCATCTCTACAGATCAATGATTGGTTCACTCATGTATTTGACTACTTCTAGGCCTGATATTATGTTTGCACTCAGTGCTTGTTCTAGGCATTAGGTCACTCATTTGACTTCCAATTTGACTGCTGTCAAGAAGATTTTCAAGTACCTCAAGGGTCAACCTAAGTTGGGTCTTTGGTATCCTATAGAATCTCCATTTGAGTTGGAGGCTTATAGTGATAGTGACTATCTTTGGTGCAAACTTTGATAGGAAATCTACTACCGGGGTTGTCGGGTTTCTAGGAAGGAGATTAATCTCCGGCAATGCAAGAAAGAGACCATAGTGGCTACATCTTCTCTCAAGGCGAATATGTTGTCACGCTAGTTGTTGTGGTCAGGTACTTTAGATTCAAAATCAGTTATTGGACTATGGGTTTAATTTTATGAACATTAAGATCCATATAGACAACCAAAGTACAATTTGCATTGTTAAAAATCCTGTCTTTCATCAAAGAACTAAGCATATAGAAATTCGACACCACTTTATCAGAGATGCTAATGAAAAACACCTTATTCAAGTGGTTAAAATTCATACAGATGAAAATATTGCTGATTTGTTAACTAAAGCTTTTGATGGTCCAAGGTTTCAGTTTTTGATTGTCCATATAGGCATGATCAACCCTTAATTGTTGTGTTTGACGGGAGGATTATGCCTAAGGGGAGGTTTCTAGTTTAAGGGGAGGATTTATGTTGTATATTTTGTATACTTTATATATTTGTTTTGTATGTTCTGTGTTCTACTAACCTCTTACAGATCTAGTATCAAACAAACAATCAGTGGCAACAGATAACAAAAGATTAATCTACCAAAGTCAAGTCTTTTATTCATAAAAACAAACTGCATTCTGAGATGCAGTATCCCCATACAAGACTTCTTAAACATTGCTGCTGATTACATTAAGACACAACCCTAACAAGCTTCACCAAAGACATCTCCAGACTCCAGACTCTAGCTTCCATCCTCAAGGCTTCTTCTCAGGCTTCCTGTTTCCCCACTCGGGCATCCTTTGATGCTCCTTTCCCCATGTGTTGATGAATGACCACACTAGATTTGCAGCTATACCCAACACCATAGCTCTCTTCTTAGGGCTAGAGGTGGAGGGTTCTGGTCTTGGTGCTGAAGGGCCAGCAACAGTGGTTGTCTGTAAGATGGATCATTCTCCTCATCAGTATCTGCATTAATATCATTAAGCTCAGAGCTGGATACTTCAAACTCCACATATGGAGGAGGATTGGGCAGATCTTCTTCTGAAGAAGTGTATGCAAATGGTGACTTACGAGGAGGTTCTCTGGATATGTATGTAACACTGTTTGATGCACCAGGGGGAAAATAGTTTAACCATGATGGTTCACTGTCAGATGAAGATATCTTAATGGGATGATTTGGAGGGTTGTTCATGATGATTTGGTTGGTAATCGTCTCTGTTTTTATGGTTATGTGAGTTGTATGTAAATGTAAGGCAAGGGGATGGTTATATAGGCATATTGGAATCTTAGGTCAGTAGAATTTATGGCTGTAATTATTGATTGGAATTTGAATAGTTAAAAGGTAAGTTTGGAGACTGTTGATGCACTGTTGGGTTCAGAAGAATTGATTCTTTCTCCATTCCTGCTGGTATTGTGATGATTTCTGCTGAGGGAAATGGTTTCTGCTGATAGACGTGATATGGAAACAGTGAACAAACGTTTTGTTCACTCCTGCTGATTGACTATGGTTTCTTGTAGGACCACTACGATATCAACCTTATCACTTTACCAAGCAAACCCAACACACGTAACCCAAGTTACGCGTATAAAACGTGAAACACAAACACAAACAAAGCGTAGAAATAAGAAAAGATAAAGATGAATGGTGACTTGATGTTTATAAAACCGTGTATGTGAGATGATAAAGATAAACACAATATGTTGTATATTCCAAAGAAAACACACACACACACTTTCACACACACCTCAAATGACCATTTGAGGGGTATTTATAGTACAAAGGCATAAAACCCTAAAAGGCTTTAGCTTGGGCTTTTCGTGGATAGGACTTGGATTGGGCTTGGCACGCTTAAGCTTATAAACGGCTAGCAAGTCTCAACTATTAACCAATTAGATTAGCCCATCCACGAGCCGTTGACTATTCTATCACGATATCTAACACACGTTATAAAGTTCCTATTCGTGAATGACCATCACTTAATAAAACTATTATGGCTAAAAATCTCCCCTAAGGGGTGGTCATTCAAATGATGCTCCACTTGATAAGATCTTTACTTTCCTTGAGCTTGAACTTTGCGTGTAGATATAGAATAGTTTTGATTATTTGTTCCTTCATGCTTTGTGATCGATAATGTGGTTGTCTCCGCCATTGTCAATTTCGTTGGTTAGGTATCTCCGTCTTTCTCCACCATGCTCACACTTCTATTTGTCTTTTGGTTACCAATGATGTAGTTCTAGAGTCTTTAAACTTTGTGTTGCCTTTGATTTTGATGAGAACTTTCATGTGTTGTTGGTATGAGCATGTGGCGAGTCCGCACGATCCATCCGCTCAGGAGCTTCCATAAGAAGAAAACATAAAACACAGTTAGTAATAAGCGGATTCCGGACTTACAAGTTTGAATTTTGAGGTGTAAACATCATAGTGTGAAACACATCTCTAATTCTTACAAAGGCCGTTCCCGGGCCGGATTCCCACAAGTGAGATAACGCGATATACCAAGTACATCTACATTCGGATGAGTCGTTGAGGTACACCAAGCATCACCCCACGATCAGACCGTTTGAGACACACTAAGCGTAATCCACGGGAGTTACCAAGTAACCCGGCTGTCGTGGTCGCTGATGTTGACCCCGCAGAGTTTCCATTCAATCATCAAGATCACGTAGTGAAACTTCTCATAAATGTTCTAGCAGATTGCTAAGATCTGTGAGACTCTATAATATATCACTTGTGTCCTTATTGATGAACAACAAAGCGATGTCATGTCAAGTGTTCCTATGAGATCTTTTGATGAATCTCGTGGCTCTAGACTCAATTAGTGCATTTTGGTTTTCCCGAGCGGAGACTAGGAGAGGTCTCCTTCTTCAATACCAACGATCTCTAAGAGAAAGTCGATAGATTATGTAGGGTTCCCATGAGAATGAAACAAACCTTTGAGAGGAATTGAGTGGCTGGAAGGTTTAGTGCAATGCGTCCTGGGTCCATGAAGTATTTGTCTTCAATACCGGTGTCATCTAGTGACAACCAAGAGTATATGTATTGAACCCGGTTTACGCCTAAGGTTGAATATGGAGGCTATTTCTTTTCACCCTTTCTTTTACTTTTCTTTTAATTCTTCAACCCTTCTTTCTCCTTTCTCACATTACTCCTTTTTCAATCATTCCTAAGGACTTCTAATACTAACTATTGGTGATGTCCTTGGTAGATCCCTCCGCTCTGGCGGATCATAGGACGATTTCCTATCCTTAGTCACCTTATAACTCCATGATCATTCCTATTGTTGCCATAAAAACCATTTTTCTTGAAAATCTCTCGAGTGTTTATGATAGAAAACATGTTTGCAACACTCCGTGAGTTTTATATTTTCGTAAACACCCCCTTCACATGTGCTTATATGTTTTGATGAAAATCGCACATAGAGGTAGAGTTCGCACTTTTGAATTGATCGACTTTAAATGAACAAGACCGATTCGAGACACGTTTACATCACTAGAGAACTAGCTTGAAATTATTACCCGCCCCGGTCAAGTCATAGAAAGTTTCTCGAGATGGTACATGATTCCTCGTCAATTCATTGGTTTCAAATCGAGTCGAGCTCATTTTGAGATTCAAACAACGATTTTGATCACATTTTAATCACGTCTCTCCCTCAAAATAGCATATATGTGATATTTTGATATCAACGGATTAAAAACATTTTAGAATCTTTGGAGAGACAAACGGATTTGATTTAAGCATGAATTTGGAACATTTTGTTTTATACTCCCCTTTAATAAAGCATAATCAATTAAAGGGTTTTAGAGGGAGTTATCTTGAGCACAAAGTATTTTGAAAGATTTTGAAAATCTTTTGAACAATCTTGAAAAGGTGCTCAAGATGATGATGATTTCTCACCATTTTAAATGTAGTGCATCAAGCGTACACTAGTGATTTTTCATTAAAAATACGAGTTTTGATTTGTAAATAATCAAAAGTCATCATTTTGGTCCGGGTTTCGATCGATGATGAATCTGAAAGCCATTTTATGAAGAAATTTTGAGAAACGACATGTTTTAGAAAACATATTAAAGAACTCTCGCTCAAGTATCAGACATGCCCAGTATCATTGTTGAATGACATTTCTAGAAACGCATGAATATCAATTATACAAGAGACATGTCGTGAGAAGAATATTTTGTATTTTGATTTTATCGTTTTTGTATTTTTGAAAGTTTTATATTTTATATTTTTTTGTTGGTTTTTCAAATTTTGTATTTTGTTTTTCAAAATATTTACAAATAAGCTTTTGGAAAATCATTTTCAAGAAGATTCGAGAAGATGTTCTAGCTCCTCTGGTTAGGCTTCGCATTCCAATTCGTCGAACTAAATACTCAAACCTTTCTTTTGGAAGGGCTTTAGTTAATTGATCGGCGAGTTGGTAATCGATCTTCACGAAGAATAATTCAACAAATACCATTTTCGACGTACTCTTTGATGAAGTGATAGCGGACTTAGATATGCTTAGTCTTTGAGTGATGAGCGATTGCATGATATGGCTATGGCACTTTTCGAGTCACAATACATAGGTATTTTATCGAAAGTAAAGCCATAATCTGTGAGTTGTGTTCTCATCCATAGAACTTGAGCACAACACGCAGATAGAGACACATTCTCGCCTGCGGTTGATAGTGCAAGGCAATCTTGTTTCTTTGAAGACCACTTACTAACTTTTCACCCAAAATTGTGCTCCTCCGGATGTACTTTTTTTGTCAACTTGGTCACTGCGTGGTCCGCATCCGAAAAGGCAATTAGATCAAATCCGATTCCTTCGGATACCAAAGTCCCATGTGAATGGATGTCTTCGTGTACCGAAGATCCGCTTAACCTCTTTGAGGTGCGGTTCGGTAGGCTTTGCCTAAAACCGTGCTAATAAGCAAATAGCAAAATGAATATCCGTCGACTAGCGAAGAGATACATGAGAGAACCAATCATGTCGATATTTCTTGGATCAATAGGTTTCCCAAACAAATCGGCTCCAATTTTTGGTGAAGTTACCATTGGTGTTCCGACAGAGTCACAATTGTCCATACCATGATTTTTCAAAATCTCGGTTGTGTATTTAGCTTGATTTATAAAAATTCCACGAGGGACCGATGTATTTGTAAACCAAGAAAGAATTTTAGTTCCTCCATCATGGACATTTCAAATTTTCTTTTCATGTGATTTTCAAAGTGTTTTGAAAGATTCGGAGTAGTGGACCCAAAGATAATGTCGCCCACGTAAATCGAACAATCAAAATGTCGTTTTGCATTTTGTGTAAACAAGGTAGGATCAACTGTTCCTTTGGTGAAATTGTTTTGGATAAGAAAGAGGACGATTCATCATACCACGCTCTGAGCTTGCTTTAAACCATAGATTGCCTTTTTGAGTTTGTAGACGTAGTCCGGATGTTCCATGTCTATGAAGCCTTCAGGCGACTCACGTACACTTCTTCTTTCGTAGTTCCATTCAAGAACGCGGTCTTAATGTCCATCCGATA
This sequence comes from Chrysanthemum lavandulifolium, assembly GCA_022545495.1. Classification (NCBI taxonomy): domain Eukaryota; kingdom Viridiplantae; phylum Streptophyta; class Magnoliopsida; order Asterales; family Asteraceae; genus Chrysanthemum; species Chrysanthemum lavandulifolium. The sequence continues at coordinate 163,459,839 of CM040238.1, read as the reverse complement.
AACCGTGATGTTTTGTGAGTCGTGCATAGGCTAAGAATATCTGACCGCCTCAAGTCTAGCTACCGCGCGAATGACTCTTCAAAGTCTATCCTTCCTCTTGTCTCGTATCCTTTGGCCACAAGACGAGCTTTGTTGCGAATATGATCATCTCTTCATCCCTTTTGTTCTTCCATAACCATTTGAGATCAATGACGCGAATGTCAATTGGTCTTGGAACCATTTCCCAAGAGTCATGAAGGCGGTATTGAGAAGTTCCTCTGCATCGCTTCTATCCATGCGGGTTACGCCATTGCCTCACGAATGTTCTTTGGCTCTATATTGCTAATTGAGCAAAGGTAAATGCACAAGTCGCAATCGGTGGCAAGTTGACGTCTCGTCCCAATTGGCCTTGAAGGTTCACCAATAACTTGTTCAATTGGGTGGTCTTTTGTCCACTTGAGTAGAAGGATACCGTTGGTTATACGTATGCGAGTTAGAAGGTTCTCGTAAGCTTGAAGAAGATTCACCGATTCCGTAGCAAACTAGTTTTCAAATAAGTCTTCATCTAACGTTGCATCGCTCGGTTTTGGTTTTGCTCATCAACTCTTGGTAGAACGGTGCAAGAACTTGAGTAGATGTAGATGATGTTGATGGAGTTGGTGCATTGGTTTCGACCGCTGTAGATGCATCTTCATTGGTGGGGAGGATGATTTTGAGCGGGTGCGGGAATGATGGTTTGATGCATTTGTCAAGTTCCACCATAGTATTCATCGAACATTAACTCAAGAATTTCTCCCATTCTTGTTCTTTAGGATTATCAAACGAAGTTGATTGAGCTCTTTGAGGTACGAGTCCCGAATCGATGTGTCCGAAGTCATCGGTTTAGTGCGGGTTCTAGAGCGAGTCTCTCGTAAACCATGTGTGAAAGTTCATCAAATTTCACATTCATCGCTCCATGATCCTCCTAGTTCTCTGTTATACACCTGAATTCCCTCGAGTTATCGAATATCCAATGAAGATTCCAATATCACCTTTAGCTTTCAATTTACCTAGATCTTCTCCGTCATTCGTCGGATAGCACAAAGCGCCAAACACGTGAAAGTAAGAGATATCGTTTTTTCGTTGTTCACAAGCTCATACGGGGTTTTATTGAATCTTGGATGGATAAGGGATCGGTTACGAGTGAAACAAGTAGTGGCAACAACATCACCCATAGAAATAACGGTGCACTAGAATAGATTAGCATTAAAGTAGCAGCTTCCACAAGAGTTCTATTTCTTCTTTCAACTACCCCATTCTTTGTGGAGTTCTAACAAGCGATGTCGATGAGTAATTCCAACATCTTCAAAGAAAGTTCTTAACTCGATTAGTGAATTCGTGCCATTGTGCATTCGTACTACTCTTCTTTGGAGTTTGAAGAAGTACTTGGATACGCTTTAGGAAGGTGATGATGATGCACGGTGCTTCGTCTTTTGATCTCGTAAACTTAACCCATGTATATCTCGAATAATCATCGACGATGACAAGAATATACTTTTTCCCATTAATGCTTTCAACTCTCATTGGGCCACATAAGTCCATGTGCAACATATGCAACTTTGCTTCCGAACTAGGTACGGTTTGGGTTTATATGATGCTCTTTTGCTTTTCCTTGTTCGCATGATGGACATAAGTGATCCTTGGTGTATTTGAACTTTGGAAGTCCGTTGACGATGTTGTCTTTGGCAAGATTGTTTATGGTGTCAAAATTGAGATGGGATAACCGTCGTGCCACAACCGGACGTGTTCCAGATGCTCGTGTCATAAGACATATTGGTGATGAAGAGGCCATTTGATTGATGTCGATAGCATACAAGTTTGTATCACGATTCCCGATTAAGAGATCATGCCATCCAAGTTTCTAACAAAGCAAGCATTTTTCCTAAAAGCAACCTCTAAATCGCATCACGAATCCGCCCGATCGAGAACAAATTGTGTCCCAACCCTTCGACATAGTAAACCCGAGTGATCAAATAATTTCCGAAAGGCGATCTCCATAACCCATGATAGCTGCTACATGATCATTTCCAAAACGTACGGTTCCCATGAATTTCGCAGACGAAATTGATCGCAGCCTTGATTCCGGTCATGTGCTTGGAGCAACCCGAGTCGACGATCCAAAGACATATTTCGATAACTCATCAATCACGTAAGAAGAAGATTTTGGAAACCGTTTTGATTTTGGTTCCTTTGGGTTAGAGGTAAAATCCGATCACACTCATAGAAGTCATCTATTGGTAAGACAGTGCATCACTTATTCTTCCATTCTCGAGTGTGAAAGTTCTACCGTGGGTTTCCAAATGTCATCCCTAAAGTAAACATTATGCTCCCTATCGGTAGTGTAAAGCCTAAGTCTCGCGACTAGTCTTCCTATTCTTTTAGCATAAGTTCTTTTGGGAACATTCTTCTTAACGAGCTTATCAATCTCATTCTTAGAAACACAATCATCATGAACATTATTTAAAGATTTCTTGCCGGTTAAACAAACAGATTCAATGATTCATTAAACTTAGCGATTTCATAGGTTCATTACATTCGGATGAAATGTCTTTCTTATTACAAAGCGGTAAATTCTAGGGTGTTCTTCTACTTTCTTCTCTTTATTCAAGCGACTACTCTTAGAGGCAAGCGAGACTCTATTTTCCTTGTATTGCTCTTAGGCTTTAGTCTGCTGCTCCTAGAGGTGCTTCCTAGTCTGTAGAAGGTAAGGCACACTCATTAGGATTCACATGTTTATCTAGAGAAGTGGTTTCACTTTCCTAGTCTCTTTAGAGTGCTTTTCTAAACTTATGTCATTTGATCCATATGTTTTAGATGTGGAGGCGCATTTATTAGTGGTACTCATCTTAAAAGGCAGTGCTAAAACTTTTGGTTTCGATAATTGCTTTTCCTTATCAACATTTTGTTTAGGTAGGCGGTGGAGTGGTGGTTTTGATGAAACATTTTTCTCATTGACTTTTGGAGGAGGCATAGAAGCAGACATTTTGGTTTGGAAACCGGTTTGGGAACATTTGCTTTCTCCCGAGTCAATGGTTTTGTAATCACAGCTTCCACTAGCTTTCCTTTTGACTTTCCAGTGAGCCCTCAAAAGATCATTTTTCGCTTTCATGTCATTGTAGGCACGCTCATCTGACGCTTGTCATACTTGCATTCCTCGGTTTTCGATCAAGTTGTTTAAAATATGAGACATTTTCTTTTCAAGTTTCATAAGAGCTTTTTCATATTTTGAAACAATTTTAGAGGTCTCGACTCGAGTCTTTCATGATCTTCAACATAATATGTTTGCAAAATGATGGACATAATATCGAGAGTCGAACATCTTCAAAGAGAGAATCATTTAGATTTTCCAAAATTTGATTTGTTCAACACTTTCGTTAGCTTGCTTTACGTGGATTTATGGTCCTTGACAAAGTCAACTGTTTCTTTCAAGAATGGTTGTTCAAAATGAATTACCCTTGAGTTGATGTTAGTCGGTGAGGGGCAATTTGAGTTTCAAAAACTTTTTCTTCAAGATCAAAACTATTAAACCGGATATTTGTTGTAATGTTGGTTTTAGTTTAATGATCTCTTGAAGATCCGCAATTCTAGTTTTCATATTTTCTAAAATACTTCTCGCATCACTTGTGTTAAAAGGATTGTTTGAAGACATTTGTTCAATGTTTGAAAGAGATTTTGAGACTTCTACTGGTTTTGAAACAGGTTTTGAAACCTGGTGTTGACTGTTTGTATGAAACACTTTGTGTGGTGGAAAACTTTGATTGTCCTTTTTGAGAAACAAAAGGAAGAACATTAATTTGGTTCCATTTGTTATAATCAATCGGTTTGATTTCCGGATGTTTTGTTTCATTTTAGATCTACTCTCCTCGAGATAGTTCCAACGTTTCAAGAGAATCATGCACAATTATAGGTTCATGCAAAGGTTTTCCATTGTTCAACACATTCCGCTCTTTCCGAGCTTTCTTGAGGAAACAAGGAGGTGAGTTACCAAGAGCCATTTTTTGTAAGTATGAAAATCGGATTTACTTGATTAGAAAGCATCTTGATTGTCTTAGCGGAATGACCCGTTGTAAGAAGTAAATTGTCCAATTTTTGATCGTTTCATCTTTATCAAGAATCTCATCAAGAAGAGAACCTTCTCGTTTTGCAAAATCATTATCAACTTCTTCTTCTCTTTTCAAGATCGAATAAGTTGATTTTGTTTGAACAGTTGGTCATTTAGTTCGAAATGTCCTTGTTTAAAGATTTGATTTTCAAATTGATTCACATCAAGTGTGTCATACTTGAGTTGCAAATCTTTTTCTTTAAAGCAGAATCTCGATAACCAATTTCTAATTCGACATTTTGTTTGTATGAAATTCATAGGCTCTTGCGTTCTCTTTGTAACTCTCAAGCTCAGCGGTCAATTTAGCATTCGCGGCCTTAACATCGCGATTGACCGATCTAACTTTCTCAACTTCAATGCCACATTGATTGATTAATGATTCAACATAAGCACGTGTTTCCTCATTAGTTTCAGTATTTTGTACCACACAGCCTCCACTAGGATCTACATCTGGAGTTTCGGAGTTTGTATTGCTACAACTCGGATTGTCCAGGTATGTATCATAAGTGGGTGCTGGCGTCGCAGAATCTGATTCGCCATGAGTAAACACATCAATGATTGGTACCTCAAATCGCATTGGCGTCATAGGCGGAGGTGAGTCGACTCCGTGTCATACTTAGCTTCACGAAGATTTTCCATGAAGATGCAATTCGCATTGAGTTCCTCGAGGTCTTCCAATTCATCCACAATAGCGAAAAGTCATTTTCCTCAAGACTCAATTGAAGTCCCGCTTGCTTATCTCGCTAACAAAGCAGCTTTTGAAGAAAATCACCGCCTTCTTGTGCGGTTTAGTGGGACAATTTCTTGCCATGTGACCCACTCCTTGACAGCTTGTAGCACTTAACTGATTAACCCGATTCACATTTCCATAATTCCCAACGACTGGAGTCGCAACATTCCCATTCGATTACCCACCGCTCTATTCCCAACATTTTGACCCATCCGACCACGATACGGAACCGCTGATTACCCATGCGAAATCCAATAGCATATCCTCGCCGATTCCCAATAACTCCAACCATTTGACCTTGATGACCCATATTCACTCCCGGTCGTGCAACTTGCCTATTGCGAGTGTTTGATGAAATCCTGGTTGTTGTTAGTTGGTGTGGAATAGCGACCTTGACTACTTTACCCAAGAGAGAAAGTATTTGGGACATAGGGTCTTCTTGATCAAATTCGAGATCGGTGATTCCTTGTTCCCGGTATTGTGGATGTTGTTGTTGAATGACTTGTTGTTCGGTGGATAGAGTTGTTGTTGTGGTTGTTGTATATATTGTCGCAAGTTGTTGTTGTTGGAAGATGATGAAGCTTGTTGTTGTGTATTCACCGAAGGTTGAGTCTTTGCAATAAGTGCCAATGGATCATGATTCTTTGCTAATCTTTCTTTCCGACTTCATTCGCTTGACTTGGTTTTGTTTCAGAAAATCGTTGAGTTGATTATATCTTGTTATTTGGTTATATTTGTGTGATTTTAGTACTTAATCGTATCTAGAGATGTTTGTCTAGTATTTATAACCAAGTGCGGGGAAATGGAGGAAAATGTTGAAATATGCGACTAATCGAAGATTCCCGTCTCGATAAAGCCAAATCCAAGTACCTTTGAAGACCTTAGTGATTGAAGAACCAAGTTCTACAAGGCAGTGAAGAGAAAAGATCAAGTTTTATATCTCGGAAGATCCATCCGGATCCGGTTACACCTTCACGGATCGGTTGGAATTTGGTCGGAATTAATGTTTTGCCATAACCGACCGATCGGTCGCAACCCGCAAACGGATCGGTCGGGCGTGTTATTATTGAAGACCAGCCGGATCGGTTGGTCGTATGGCCGATCCGGTTGGAGAAGCTGCGGTTGTCAAATCTTCATCACTAAGCTTCCCTTTGCATCCAAACGATTCTAGGTCCTTCTTGGTGTATTCTAGTCCTTCCTTACTCCTTGGAGGCCAAGTTAAGCATTTAACACCCTAGGCCTTGGAAATAGTATAAATAGAGGCTAATTGTGAGCATATGAGACACACCTCAATTACAAAGATCTCTACTCATCAAACCAAGCCTTAACCTCTTAAAATTCGTCCTTAGAAATCCAGAGAAGTTTGGAGTTCCAAAGTTCCACCTTTGGAGGCCAAAACACTAAGAAGTCCACCACGATCCTTTGGGAATCATTACTTCATCATTTGTAATCTTATTCCAAGCATTGTAAGACCTTTAATCATGTTTTCTAATGATCAAAGTTATGAGTTTATGTTCATGTTTGCTATGAGTGGCTAGTTTCTTTATACACTTGCTTAAATGATGTTGATTATCATATGATTAGTTAGTGATTGTGTTAACATGTTTTAATTCAATTTCAAGTTAATTCTAAGATCCAATTGTGCTAAAGTTTCATAGTGACATTTGTTAATCAAGTTTGACTAATTGGTAATAATCGTTGGGAATTCGAAAGAACTTCGTGTTATTCAACTAGTCATAATCATTTTGTCTATGGATGATTGTTTTACCCATTATTCTTGATTATACAAAGGAACTAAGGTGTGGTTGTAATAGAACGCTTTTTGATTATCAAATTGGATTGGTTGGAAACATCTAAATGGTCGTAAGATTAGTTGTTGAGAATCAATTGTAGCCTTTTGTCTATGATCGGTTACCTTTTGTATTGACCATTTCTTAAGCAATTTGATGAACAAGTGGATGTTTTGTGTTTAAGTTTATGTATGTAGACTTATGAAACTTGAATTGATCTTGAATTGATTGGTTAAACTTAATGCTTGTTTTTATAAACCAAAATCTTGACGAAGGTTTAACTTGTAAGAACAATAGATTAGTACACCAACTAATTATCATAACCAACATGTTAAGAGGTTAACACAATCACATTAATCTATGATATGAAACTAGTTTAAGCAAGTGTAGTTTTTAATCATCTGAATTTCATTATACCTATTTGCTTTGTTATATGTTTTGGATAGACTCCGTTAATTCAAACTTGTGCTTAGATTCACTCGAATCCTACGAGCGATCGACTTACCTTCATAATCTTGCTATAGCAGACGAGTATACTTGCTCGTATGTGTTATTGGTAATATTGGTAATTCACCTTTATAAATTTAAAACTTGCACCAACCGGGCACATCAAGTTTTAGGCGCATTCTGGGGATTTGATTGTGTTTCAACAAGTTCTTGAATTTCCTCGATCGATTCAACCCGAAAAAAAAAAAAAAAAAAATTCTCTCGAAACCTTAACCGGATCCGGTTGCTCCTCAACCGAATCGGTTACGAGTTTGTCCATCAATCATCTAGACTAACCGATCGGTCGCAACCCGCAACCGATCCGGTTACCTTCACTGACCCATAAAAACTGTTTTCGTTGTTTGTCCGTGTGTTTAGATATTTCCTGGAATCTCTAGGACATTGTATGAACTCTCGAGCAACGGGAATAGAACCAATTACACCTCTTACCAACCCCGAACGTTTGATTCGAAGAAGAAGAAGAACACTTTTCATACCATTGGAAAATCGTGTACCAAGAGTACCAAACCCACCATTTGATAACCTCATTGAAGCCAAAGTTGTTTACAACCCTTTCACCAATTTACCTTTTCTCATGGCGGACGACCAACCCATGTGGGGAACCAACCGAACCGTAGCACCAACACCGAAAGTGCTATTGTTCTCGTAAATCTTGGTGACAACTTCACGTGAAGGGACATCACCTTTCTATGATCAAAGACCGACAATTCGATGGCGTGTGCCGATCCACATAAGCACATTGCGAATTCATCGAAATTTGCGGCATGTTTCGTTATGGCGACACCGATGTCAATGCCATTAAACTCAAACTTTTCCCATCATCACTCATTGGAGATGCTAAAGTATGGTACAATGAATTAACCCCGGAATCATCAATACTTGGGAGGAGATGAGGCAAGCTTTTGTAAGCGATTCTTTCCACCGCCATGTTTGATCGATTAATGGGAGAAATTGTCTTTCAACCAAAACCCAAACGAATCACTTGTCGAAGCTTGGCCGAATGAAAGATTTAGCCGTAGTTGTCATGGACATGGACTATCAAAGGAACCATTATCCAAATCTTTTACCATGGACTAGATGAAATCTCTCAAGGCATCCTTGATCTTTGGAGGAATTTTCTCTATAAGACTCCCAACGATGCACATCAATTGCTCGAAGATCGAGTACTTCTCAAACTTGATTGGTCCAAAGATTCCAAAACTAAACCTCTCCGAAAAGCAGTTGCTTTTGTCGAAAACACCGATACCTCAAAACTCATGGAGAAGATGGGCGTTAACCTCAAAAATCGACTACTTAATACAAAGATATCAAAGATGAAATGAAGGAAATGCGAGACGGATGCAACAATTGTGGAGAAATCATCCATCGTCCGAAGTGCGATGATAAACCTATGGGTGGACCGAAGGAAGGAGAAGTGAATTATGATCAAGGAGGATACCGTGGAGGAGGATATCGTAGTAATTATTACGGTCGAAATCACGGAAATTGCAAGATCGCCGACCAAGGGATGACAACCGCGATTCTCAACCACGAACCGGCGATCCACCACCACAAAATCCCGACAAAAGATGGAAGAAACCGAATTCGAGAAAACCATGAGAGAATTCGTAGTCGCTCAAAAATCCGCAAATGATTTTATCAAAATCAATTTTTCAATCTCAAAGCCAAAGTTGAGCAAGACGGAAAAATCATCAAGCATCTATCCAAGATCTTGAAAACAAGTTTGGCGATTTTCGACCAACATTCCTCTAGACCATCGGTTCATTGCCAAGTAATACCCAATCCAACCCAAAACCATCAAATGATAAGACGCGTCAGTCCACCACAAACAAGAAGCGAGTATGTCAACGCTATCTTCACAAGTAGTGGTTTCTCGAGCGATTCCAATCCGAATATCGTTGTTTCAGCGGTGGAAGCAACATCAATACCGATCATGCCTCATTGATTGAGAAATTGGGCGCTCTCAACAAACATCGATACCCAATTCATAAGCATACGGAGGAGATGATGGAGCTGCGAAATAATCACCAAGCTTCAAACCACGATATTGAGGATGACACGATGTGTGATCCCATGGAAGTGAACCTAGTCCAACATGAAGGATATCACGGAGGATATCACCACCAAAATTCGAAGTTGTACTCTATCCATATCACAACCCAACCCAAACATATCCTCGATATCGGTCATGGAATACAATACCTCATCCATCACAACATTTCAATACACTAAAACCTCACGGAGGAGATGATGAGAGAATGGATGGCGGTCAAACAAAAGCCAATGAGAATATGGCGAACTGTTGGTTGAATTGGAACATAAAGTCGATCAAGGAAGAAGGAACCAACAAGCGATAAGCCAAGACTTGGAGAGGAGGATAGAGCGATTAAGTAAGGAGCAGAAGTCCATCACGTTGAATCTCTTCCTTACACCACAGATTCCAACTCTAGACATGATTTTGTCTACAAACCACCCTCAATTCAATATGAGAACGATAAGGGTGAGGATGAATTTATCGAAGAGGGCGAGACCGAGCATATTCCAACCACACCAAATCTGAACCAAATCATGTCTAACTCACCAACCGTGTTACCTTTTCTTGAGGATTGCACCATGCATATCCCAATGACTCAATTAAAGGTCTGAACACAATCATGATGATGATGAGAAGTTCAACAAAATCGGTGACAAGCTGGAATGGAGCTGGAAAGAAAGATAGACAAATGGTGCGAACCACAAAATCCGGTTTCTTTAAATCAAAGCGGTAGGACTAAGCCACCTCCTTTAACTCACCTTGAGAATGTAGATGCAATATTCATTTGGGAGTGGAAAGTCCGATGATCCTCAGAAAAATCATAAAGATCCGCCACACGTCCTCATTTCTAATGAAATCGACCAAATGTTCGAGATAATAAAAGGGACTTTCACTTGGGCAAACCAAAAGAATCAAATGTATTCCCATCCACTATGGAGTACAAACCAAAGATTCCATACCCTCAGCGTTTAAGAGTGAAATTCCCCATTTGAACCGTATGGTCAAAGTATCCTAATCAGGGAAGATTCGAGTCGGTGATGACTCATTAATAAAACAAGCGCTTCTCGGGAGGCAACCCGTGTGTTTGATTTGATTTTTGTGGTCACTCCCAAAGTTTAAACCTTTGGTTGAACTTAAGTGTGAGGGTGCCATCCTTTTAATAAAACCTTTTGTTTGTTTATAAGATTATATGCGGTGATGATTTCTCTAGTGGGCCTTGAGGAATGAAGAAAGAATTTTAAGTCGATAAACTCATTGACATATCTGGTTTCATCTCTATTTTCCCTATTTCTATACTTTGAAGTTCGTTTATCATTGAGGACAATGTCTAACTTAAGTGTGGGGTGAATAGGAAAATTAGAGTTTTCATGCTTAAATTTAAAATTTTGTTTGCCCTTGTGATCTAGTTGTTTCACACTTTTAGGATTATCTATTAGAATAACTGGATCATTCCTTTGGTAAAGCGGTAATATTTGAAACTTGAGATGTGTTCGATTACTATTGCAATCCATTCGGGATCGATGACATTTGCTAGCACATATTATACCCTTTCCACTAAATTGTGAGGATTTAAGCCTATTTCTTATTAGCATACATCTTTTATGCTTGGATCTTTTGCTATGAGTGTCTTGGGTGATTTTATTTATTCTAGAACTTGTGCTTGTAAATCATTACGAGACCGCATGTGAGATTGCATTAAATGCGATATAAGTGAATTAGTGTGATAAAGAGGCACCTTAGGATTTAACAAATGGCCTTCCATTTTACATCTAATGATATATTAGCTAGCCTCATTGGTTAGTCAACCACCCACATGAACCCGTTTGTAGTGCTCATTTTAGCACTAGATACCCCTAGTTACACCTTACGAGCCATCCTTTCATTTTGCTTCACCCGGAAAATACAAATTTACACTTTAAACCTTAGCCTATCCCGTATCAATGTCTAACGTTTGGTTGCTAGTCGCTGGAAAGTGAAGATTGTTCAAATGATTATGAGTACCACATCCTATGTGATTGATTGAGCCATGCGTTATGTTATGTTAAAAAAATTGTGTTGAAAGTATGGAAATAATAGCCAATGTGCTATGATCGAAGAATAATTATCATGGCAAAGCAAAAAGTCATGGAAAGTGGAAAAGAAGAAAGTAAAGCTATAATCGTTTATTTGGTTCGTGGAATGTTTGGTAGCTAGCAACACAGAATTAGACTTGACTTCATTTTTATTTTAACACCAATTTCATTAACATTCCCATGCCTTATCCATACCCTTAACCTTAGCCTATCATTATAACTTGAATAAAAGCCCTCTTTAGATGTTTTTACTTGGTGCTCACGCTTGGCGTCGGTGGAGTTTTGTTTCTTGTACAAGCTTATGGTAATAATCTAATCATGGTGAGCAATGAGTGTGATTTATCTTGTTACTCCACTAAAAATGAGTGATTGAGTGAATTATATTCCATTATTTTTCGTGAGGTGTTTTGAAATGTTAATCATGCAAGAAAATCATTGGATATTGTCAAACATCTTGATGTTTCACCTTTATAAGCATAATTGATGAATCTTCTCTATATTTATACTTGGTTGATTTGCATCACATTTTCATAATCACAATCTGGTACCGGTGGATGTTGTCCTAGATTTGCTTGAGGGCAAGCAAAGTTTAAGTGTGGGGAATTTGATAACACTCAGTTGTGCATGTTTTTAGTAGCATTGTGTGTACTTTTATATCATTATTTGGTTATATTTGTGTGATTTTAGTACTTAATCGTATCTAGAGATGTTTGTCTAGTATTTATAACCAAGTGCGAGGAAATGGAGGAAAATGTGGAAATATGCACTAATCAAAGATTCCGTCTCGATAAAGCCAAATCCCAAGTACCTTTGAAGACCTTAGTGATTGAAGAACCAAGTTCTACAAGGCAGTGAAGAAAAGATCAAGTTTTATATCTCGAGAAGATCCAACGGATCCGGTTACACCTTCACCGGATCGGTTGGAATTTGGTCGGAATTAATGTTTTGCCATAACCGACCGATCGGTGCAACCATAACCGGATCGGTCGTGTTATTATTGAAGACCGGCGGATCGGTTGGTCGTATGACCGATCCGGTTGGAGAAGGCTGCGATTGTCAAATCTTCATCACTAAGCTTCCCTTTGCATCCAAACGATTCTAGGTCCTTCTCTTGGTGTATTCTAGTCCCTTCCTTACTCCTTGGAGGCCAAGTTAAGCATTTAACACCTAGGCCTTGGAAATAGTATAAATAGAGGCTAATTGTGAGCATATGAGACACACCTCAATTACAAAGCTCTCTACTCATCAAACCAAGCCTTAACCTCTTAAAATTCGTCCTTAGAAATCCGAGAAGTTTGGAGTTCGAGTTCCACCTTTGGAGGCCAAAACACTAAGAAGTCCACCACGATCCTTTGGGAATCATTACTTCATCATTTGTAATCTTATTCCAAGCATTGTAAGACCTTTAATCATGTTTTCTAATGATCAAAGTTATGAGTTTATGTTCATGTTTGCTATGGTGGCTAGTTTCTTTATACACTTGCTTAAATGATGTTGATTATCATATGATTAGTTAGTGATTGTGTTAACATGTTTTAATTCAATTTCAAGTTAATTCTAAGATCCAATTGTGCTAAAGTTTCATAGTGACATTTGTTAATCAAGTTTGACTAATTGGTAATAATCGTTGGGGTCGAAAGAACTTCGTGTTATTCAACTAGTCATAATCATTTTGTCTATGGATGATTGTTTTACCCATTATTCTTGATTATACAAAGGAACTAAGGTGTGGTTGTAATAAAGCGCTTTTGATTATCAAATTGGATTGGTTGGAAACATCTAAATGGTCGTAAGATTAGTTGTTGAGAATCAATTGTAGCCTTTTGTCTATGATCGGTTACCTTTTGTATTGACCATTTCTTAAGCAATTTGATGAACAAGTGGATGTTTTGTGTTTAAGTTTATGTATGTAGACTTATGAAACTTGAATTGATCTTGAATTGATTGGTTAAACTTAATGCTTGTTTTATAAACCAAAATCTTGTGAAGGTTTAACTTGTAAGAACAATAGATTAGTACACCAACTAATTATCATAACCAACATGTTAAGAGGTTAACACAATCACATTAATCTATGATATGAAACTAGTTTAAGCAAGTGTAGTTTTAATCATCCAATTTCATTATACCTATTTGCTTTGTTATATGTTTTGGATAGACTCCGTTAATTCAAACTTGTGCTTAGATTCACTCAAATCCTATGACGATCCCGACTTACCTTCATAATCTTACTATAGCAGACGAGTATACTTGCTCGTATGTGTTATTAGTAATATTGGTAATTCACCTTTATAAATTTAAAACTTGCACCAACCGGCACATCGGTTGATCAAAGTTCACGATGTAAGTCCTTTGTTTGGTTGACAATAGTGACATATCGTCCCCATTCTTACGGAAGATTGTTGAGAAATTTGATGTTACTCACGATTGTTACGGGTGCCAACTTGTTTCTTATAAGCTCATTCATTAAAGTGCAAAACCTTCCATAGTAGGATTCAATGGATTCTCACGGAGTAGATGTAAACTTCTCCCATGCGGTTAGCGACTTGTTCTCCGTGTCTTGTTGACCAATTTATGTTCCATAACAAAGCCGTCTAACACGTTCCCACATTTCGTAGCGGTTTCACGATTGTCCACAGTGACAAAGATGTCTCTCGGTAAACCAGTTGGACAATGTGAATTGCCATATCATCTGCCGACTGTTTGTTATCCTCGTCCGTGTATTCGATTCATTTGAACACTAAAAGATGGATGGACGGGAGGTGTTGCATCGAGTTTCTAGGGTTTTGAATGGTTGAGGCTTGAAGGGTCCATTCGTAATGGATTGAATCATGAGTTTTCCATTAGGTTTGGTCTTGATGTAGCAGACATCGACTTGTCCATTGAAGATATCCACCCTTTTCCGACATAGGAGGACGGTTTTGGCACCGTTGCATGAATGTCATGTTGAGTAGCCATTGATGAAGGTATTTCATGATAAAGTTGATGTAGGATCGATTCAGCGATAAAGGAGTTGTGTTTGATGAAGATTAAGCTCGGTTGTTGTAGTGAAAATATGGTCTAAAACTTAAAACCTCAATAACTTCATTCGAACCTTTTAGGACTCGAAGGTTGACCCGTTGTTTATTCGGTGTCATTCTCCTTGTTCTCACGGTCTTTTGATGGGTAGAAACTGAAAAGATTCTGGTTCAAAAGTTATGGCCATTTGAATTTTGCTTAAGATTTTACTCGTAAACTTGTTCTTAGGCGTGGGATTGAGTGCTTATGCGTGAAATTGGCTTATCGTGGGCGCTTATCGTAACTCTCCTTGGGTGTAAGATGATGCTTATCGTGACCCGGACTTCTGGCGTAAACTTAAGGTTAAGCGTAAGCTTATGCGTAAATGTTATACTTAAGTAGAGTACCTTCACGCGTAGATTTAACTTATCGTGAGTTCTTACTCTAAGCTTTACCTTAGGCGTAAGATTAGGTTTAAAACCAAAATCCCCGCACTCGTCCAAGCGTGAAAGATATCCACAAGTCGAAGTGTTTTCGGGCTTATCAAGCAAGGAAAACAACGAGTAACCGTTGTTGCGAAGATGGTTCACGAAAAAGTTATCGTAAACTTCAATTCTTACGCGTAAAACCTTACGCGTGAAAACTAGGCTTTGACTTTTCTTACGCGTAAAAGAGGTTTTGACCAAAAGTTGCTTCTGCGTAAAAATGCCCGAAATGCAAAAACATGAATTTTTCACCTAAAACACGTTTCCAAATGATTTCTTTTACTAACTTCTTCCAAAACACTTAAAGATCAATAAAGTCTACAACTTTAAGCTTAAAACACGTAAAATCAAAACTTTAAGACAAAAGCCCACGTTTATAGTAAAAGCGCAACTTTATGTGTAAATTTCTAACCAAAAACGTAAACAACACTCTAAACTATTGTTAGGCGATTGATACCAATTGTAGGACCTTAAATATATCAACCTTATCACTTTACCCAAGCTTACCACAAGTATACCACACGTATACCACGCTACGCGTAGAACATGTTAAACCACAAAGACAAGATATGCGTAGAAACAAAGATGGAAAGATGGTGACTTGATGATACGTTATTCGTATATGTGTGTAGAGAGAAAGATGAAAAGAAGAACTTTAATATCAAAGGAAAACATACATACACACACTCAAGCACACCCCTCAAATGAGACTTTGAGGGGTATTTATAGTACAAGATAAAACGGCCCATGGGCTTGGGCTTGGGCTTGGGCTTGGATTGGACTTGGATTGGATGACAACTTATACAAGGCTAGCTTATCATAGCTTTTAGCCATTTAGCTTAGCCCAATCCACGAGCCCGTTGACTATTCTATCACTATATGTAACACACGTTACAAAGTTCCTAAATATGAATGACCATCACTTCTAATTAAAATGTTACGGCTAACAAGATCCTTGCTGCTACTTCTTCCCCAACACGGACTCGATGGTACATTGCGCGGGTGATCCTATGTGATTGCCGATATCCTACTTCACTTCATTATCATCGATCGCCCTAGCTCTTCTAGGCGTTTACATTGCATCGGGTCTTAGCGAGCCGGACTCCTAGACTTACTCGTATCTTGGTATGCATGCACAACCACCATCATCACCTATGCACTGTCATTTCACTCTCTCATGTCATCACCACCGCATCACCATCTCATAGAAGACCTAGATCCCTCTTGTACCACCTCTGGATTCACCTTCACATAGCGCCTAGTCATGGACTCCCCTACATAGATGAGGATGAGGAGGAGTATGAGGGCGAGGGTATGTATAGGAGGATGTGGACCCTCATGGGGAGGATGAGGAGGATATCCCGGATGGTGGTACTCCGCCCTTGTAGAGTCCTGCGCATTGGCGCATTCTCCGGACCGGGCTTGATCGGTGCAAAATCGTCAAGTTTTCTTCGCAAGCTAGCCACTTGTGAATGACCAACCGTAAGAAACTCAAGCAGTTCACACACCAAATGCAATTTAGATCGGAGGAATATAGGGTTCACGGGTCGTTAAGTCCCACGGAGGATGAATTGGTGTATAAACACTTGATCGAGATGATAGAATGATCACTAAGGATAGTGATCGATGGGTTTTGATGGAAAATTACCTAAAGAAAAGATTTACAAATTACAATGACTTAAATGCAAATTAAAAGAAATTAAAAGTTAAAATATATTAAATAAACGCTATCACTATTTTTACAATAATGTTTTATGATTTTGTAAAATAAAATAACTTAAATAAACTATATTAACTAAAGCGTAAACTCAAATTATCTAAAACTAGATTTAAAATGAAAACGTCGTTATGTACAAAAATACTGTTGGGCGCAAGATAAAGCGTAAAATTTATGAAATAAAAGGCCTACGAATGTAAAACTAATTTTATTACGTACTATATGACAAAAGAAAATTTTAGAAAAAGATTTATATTTTTTAGACTTTTATATTTTTTATTATGAATTAAATACTATATAACACTAATTAAATGTTTAAAAATACTAAAACAAATGAGAAAAATCTGAAACTTTTTTGTAAAATACTTAATATTAATACAAATTTATGAAAATTGCAAAAGTTGAAAAAGCTACTTTAAATAAGCTTGAAATAAGCTAAATAAGTCGTATAAGCTTAAAGCGGCAAAATGTATATAAAGATTTATGTGTATAGAAATAACGAGAAAAAGTCCCAAGGCATGGCATCCGGTACACTATCACTCTCATAAGGTGGGAGGTCTCGGGTTCGAGCTCGCCTCCCACCTTTTGCCAAACATTTTATTTTTCAAATTTTATTTTACAAACTTATTAAGCACATTAAAATAAGCATTTTCTAAAACTAAAACTTTTTCTAAAAACTAACAATAAGCTCTGTATTGAGCTTATAATCTCAACAGTGGCCAAAAATGAAAATAAGCATAAGTCTTAAGCTAAAATGACTATTAAGCTTAATGGAATAAGCACTAGTATGAAGGAAATAGTTAAGCTAATGTAAATAAGCTAGTTTGAACCTTGAATAAACACAATAACCACTAATAAGCCTTGAATAAGCTATAAATAAGCATAATTCACCTTTGTTACACGATCTACTTGTTTTAAATCACTAGGCACTTTTAAGCTAGAATTTGGAGTCTTGAAATAAGCTAGGAAGTGAAAATAAGCATTTGGACTAACAAGTTGACCTAATAAGCTTTTCAAAAGCTAAAGTACTCATTGATTGGTTCACTAGATAGCTTTTGGTGAGCTTTTGAAAAATTGGAAAAACCAGAGTATAACTCGATTGTCTTGAATCAAAATGGACAAAACAATAAGTGAGTGCATCCTACCTAATAAGCTACAAATTGAAAAATAAAACTTGGAGCCTTGAGTCACTAGATGAGCTTCTCAAAAGCTAAAACACATAAGCTAGAGGCCATTAATAAGCTCTCTAAGAGCTTGTGAAATGGGTACCACAAGCGTGCAGGCACTCTTTGACTTTTGATTAACACTTAAAATTGACTTTTATGAATTTGTGATTGAATCTCGGACTTATTATGTTATGATAAGCTATAATTAAGTGAAATTGAGCTAATCTATTAAGTTATAAGCTACTTGGATAGGATTTGCATTCCTAAATCTCAACGGTGAGTCTGCAAATTAAGTATACAATCTAATTTGACTTTTACTAAATAAGTACTAGATTTTATTGCTTGTTTGAGTTATTAGACTCTAGTGTGACAGACTTCAAGCAAGAACAACATCTCAAACACCTGCTACTTAGTTATCACAACAAAACCAAGCAGTCTGTGGGCTGTTTTGAAGATTTTCAAAGAGTTTCACGAGATCAAGACCAAGAGATCTATTGCGGACCTTATATAATCAATTATTAGGACTAAATAAACATTAAACAACAATAATAACTCAATTAAACTAAGAAATGACAAGTATGCTCTAATAGTGTGAAAATGAGATTTAAAGACAACTATGAATTCCAAAGAACAAGCTCTTGGTTTTAATGTTTAAATAAACTTAACTATAGCTAATAAACATAAAAACACAAAGATTCAAGGTAATGAACAATTTAAGCGGTGAAACACCAAAATGGATCAAGAAGCTTACAAATGAGTTTCAAGCATAAGCAGATAACCAAGGTGCGAGGATCAATCCTAATGCTTCCCGAAGCTCTATACGATAAGCAATCCAACATTAGTCTTGCAACATTGTCTTGATCATGTCTCCATGTGATTTTATTTTAACTAATTTTTTGGTATTTTGATAATTTTGAGATTGCTAAGTATGGCGATTTGTAAAGATTTTAATAGCTTCTAGGCATATAATGAACTTATATAAACTTATAAGTCATAAACAACAACCACAAACATCATTTGACCTTATGGAGAATTTTAAAGTAAATTTGCATAAAGCGGAATTAAACGAAACTTGAAATTAAGGTTTACAAAAGAGTTATTCGACAATAAAAACATGAAATATAGAGCTTGAAAGCTGATTAATACTGGAAACTAAAATTAAGTTAAAAGCGACATAAACTACACTAAATTACACTACTTTTTTTACTACTCTACGTATACGCTTCTTTCTCTTCTTTATAGAGACTCGAGGCCTCCCACTTGCTCCGAGTTAATCCACCACCATTGGATGAGTCAAAATGATCGACCATCAATTATACTTTTGGCGCCAAAAGTCTTGAAGCGAGTTTGTTAATTAATGCTTTTGGGAGGATATGGAGGTGGAGGGACATGATATCTGGTGGGGTGATAAGTTTGGTGAGGTGGAAAGGCTAAAAGTGGTAAATACCCTTGGTATTGGGATTACGGGGTGAGGAGACAAGCTACGGTGGTAGCGGTTTTATTTCAAATTTAAAAGTTGGGTAGGGTTAGGTTATTTGAATTTGGATTTGGGCTTAGGAGTTAGTATAGCGGTAGTTTGGTTTAAGCTTTAATAACCACAAGGACCAAAGTGTAAATCGCCAAACATTAGGGACTGAACACATCAAGTTTCAAGGGATATTACAAGGATCAAAGCGCCAAATGTGATTAGTACAAGGACTACTTTGGTATAAAATTCCATTTTATAAATCCGAGGACCATTTTTACATTTTCAAACTCCGAGGACCAAACTTGTAATTTCTCTCTAAACTTATCATCAAGGACCAATTTTGTCATTTATTAATAATACAAGGGTGATGTTTGAATATTTTCTATTTTTGAACACCAGGGGACTATTTTGACATTTTTGTAAAGTTGAGGACTAAAGTTGTAAATTGTGATTTTTGAACTTTAAAGGGTTTGTTTTGACAACTTTTGAATCTCATGGACCTTAAATGATATTTTACAAGTTTTTGAATTACGAGGGGACTGTTTTGACAACTTTTGAAACTTGGGGACTAAAGCGCCAATTATGCAAACTTGATCGTTTTCATCGATTTTGGCATTTTGCATTTAAAACACATAAAACACTTGCTTGTGATATTTTTATCATTTTGATGTGCTTCCAAGTGTTTTCGGATGTTTTGCGGTTTAAAGGTATGAAAATGATGAGTATTTAGACACTCATCAATCCCCATACTAAGATATTGCTAGTCCCTAGCAATGATTTGAGAAAATTTAATGGATTTTATCTCTTTACCAAAAGCCATTACTTACGGAGTAGCCAATTGTTTCGAGTTCAAGTAAGAACTTTGGTACAATGATAACCAAATGATTTTGAGCAAATCATAAGCTTTCAACGGATTTGATTTGTCTTTACGAAGCCGTTTGTACGGACTAATAACTCTTAGATAAATTATCAATATTATCTTTGGTGAGCCGATTACCAATTATGGATTTTCCACGCCTTTACCACAAGCCATAACCTTGCGGGCTAGCCAACTCTTCACTTTTTAGGATATGGTGGTGAATACCATACAATTTTGGGCAAATTGCAAGCCATAAGCGGTTTGAGATATCTTTACCAAGAGCCGTTTGCTCTGGATTAGCCAATCCTTATGTGGGTTAGACATGGTGGATGATTACCATTTGTTGTGTTTAGTACATAGTACTTCCACTAAATAAAAATTTTAAAATTTGGCCATTTGGGGAAAAAGGGACTAAAGGGTACATTTATGATCAAATTCGCGAATTTCCCCCACTTAGAAATGAATATTGTCCTCAATATTCAAAGTACTGCGGTTATCGAAACTTAGAACGTAAAAGATAACATTACTAGCTAAGTGTAGAAACACAACAATTATTCTCTTTTTTTTTTTTTTTTTTTTTTTATCTATATACAACATGTGGGGTATCTCCCCGCACTAAGGTGGTACACGGGTGAAAACCCATGTTTAGCTCTTGTTTTTGATTTCGAGTCGCTAGCTTGACTCGACCCGAATTAATTTGTTCATGGGAAGCAAGTGGAAGAGACAATCTCCATGGGACTTTCATTCAAGATGTTTGTATAAACATTAAAGTACTTGAAAGTTCCACACGATGAGATATCTGAGAGAACCGCTCAAAAATGATTAATGAAAATGCGGGATCAAAATAATGTCTTCATTCGAAGGAGTGAAGAGCAGGAGAAGCACGGGATAGGTGAAGAAGAGAAAGAAAGTCATGATAATAATCTTGACTAACTCATCATCATCGAAAGAATTCATGATAGCATGAATTTCATCTTTTAAGCTCAATTGGTCTAGACATATCCGGGTGTGTCTTGATCAAAATAGAAGTTATCATACTCCGGTGGAGATATGATATGAGTGAGTTCACGGAGAACTCCTCAAGGAAAATGATTCATATTCGGGATTGATTTGAATGAGTTCTTTGGGAACTCATCAAAAGTGAATGATTCATAATCGGGAGAGAATTATGAGAATGAGAAGTGGTAATACCACTAATCTTCTCTCCCATATGATCAAAATAGAACGTTTGCAATTCGGAATAGAATCATCGAAGAAAAGTTTACTATCCTCAAAGGGATAGGATATGAAGTAGGCTTTTCATCAAAAGCCTCGATTCTAGAAATGAGAAGATTAACATTCAATAATGTAAGGCGAAGAGCTTAGTCTTGGATTATTCTTCATCATTCTCTTCTCCTGGTGACAAGCTCGAAGGCAATTCACCAACATAACTTATGTCTCCACAAGATAAAGAATAGTTCTCATCGAATCGGAGAACATCTCAATATGATCATTTTGGAAGACAAGAGGAGGAGGATATCACACATGATCAAGAATTCCTGTGACTCTCTTGGGATTGGGACAAGGTCCTCAACACTAGACTTTATGAATTCGTCCGATTCCTTTTGAGGAGCAGTGTCAAGCTCATCCCCGTGTTCGAGAGAGTGAGTGTGAACCTCGGGTGTGATAGCAGTTGTTTGAGAATGAATCTCATTCTTGGGATATCCAGCGATGAATTTGATGAATCTTTATAAAATTGTAGGATACCAAGTGCATCCTCATCATCTTCGTCATCGGGAATAAAACAAAATTGAGAGCTAGATCATTTGCTTTTTCTTTTGCAATTGATTCCTAATAGATTTTCAAAGGCAATTTGGGAATTTATCTTAGACACTGCTCTTGACTAGCAATTCTTCCATGGATTTCTCATGTGAATTTTGAATGACGGGACATTGTGGGAGTGGAGATTTGTCAAAACCGGAAGGTTGACATTGATAATCATCATGAGGACCCCCATATACACAAGAAAAGCGGGAACATTATGAAATTTGTTTTACTCAACTCCTCAGTTCTTTTCATGACTCTGAAGCTCTAGATAAGTGTCTTGTTGGGTTTCTTGAGGAGTTTGAGTTATTTAACCTTGTGGAGGTTGGTCATGATATGGATAGTCATAATTGTTACAAGGAAATGGATTCTGTTTGACAATCGGTGAAATGGGGACCTCCACAGTTCTCACAATAGTAAAGCTGTTGAGCACGGATTGGTGAATCATATGGATATTGGTCATAACCAAAATTCGAGCATCACTGAAAGCTGTTCATAAACAATCGTGTTTCGGGTTGACACTCAAATCCTTGGTGAGGACCTCCACAAAATTCACAGCGGTTATGTTGATTATATGAAGATAAGTCGGGTGTGGTGGGTAATTGGAAAAATTTGAGGGTCGTTAAATGAGTTCGGATTAGGATCATAATCAAATGAATTCCTCGAACCACAAAACAAACAACTCCGTTCGAATATCATTACCACCTTTGTACACACGTACACCAGTGACGAGGGTGAACCAAAAGAGGCTCACCACAACCGACACAAGGAATAAGCGATTCTATTTGAGAGTTATGAGAAGGAATCGAGTTCATTCAAAGAATCAACAAAACCAACATGGTGATCGAATGACTATTAAGACTAGAAGAACATTTTGAAAAATCGGAGGTGGGACAAGTGGTGTGCTCGAGGCTAGCAATTTCCACCACTTCCGTTATGGTCTCTGGTTACGGTTCTTGAGAAGCGTGAAGTTTAGGCAAGTCATTCTTGCTAGTCACCGATCAGATGCGCATGTTTGCTTTTAGTAAATCGTGAAAGTGTAGGATCAATTTTAGGCGGCTTAGGAGCAATCGAGGATTAGATCTTTGGATAACCGTAGGTTGGACGTGTTAGCACCTCCATTATCGGAGGAAGTACCTTGTCCTTTGTCACCCGGTTTCTCGTTCCATTTCCCTACGAGAATCAATGGATCATCACGAACAACACAATTCTTGACATTTGTGATAAAATAGGAAGTTTTCAACTTCGTTCAGTTCGTCGTAGTCGAGAGATTCCATGAGAATAGAAGAAGTTAGAATCAAATGGATAGAGGGTAAAGGGATAAAGAATCAAAAGGGTAAGAGGGTAAAGATGAATATTTTGGATTTTGAAAAACATGCCATAAAAACAAAGAATGAAAATATTTTGGGTTTGTTAACACTTTAGGAAAAGTGTTAATGAACTTTGATTTTGATTAACTTTATAAAAAAGCATTTACAAGCTGTGGTATATGTGCAAGAATGGATGCGGAAATGCTTAAAACACGCTTCTGACCTCCCCGTGGCGCCAAAATTTGATCGGTGCAAAACCGTCAAGTTATCTTCATAAGCTAGCCACTTGTGAATGACCAACCGTGAAACTCAAAGCAGTTCACACACAAATGCAATTTAGATCGAGGAGGAATATAGGGATTCTGGGTGCGTTAAGTCCCACGGAGGATGAATTGGTGTATAAACACTTGATCGGATGATAGAATGATCACTAAGGATAGTGATCGATGGGTTTTGATGGAAAATTACCTAAAGAAAAGATTTACAAATTCTGACTTAAATGCAAATTAAAAGAAATTAAAAGTTAAAATATATTAAATAAACGCTATCACTATTTTTACAATGATGTTTTATGATTTTGTAAAATAAAATAACTTAAATAAACTATATTAACTAAAGCGTAAACTCAAATTATCTAAAAACTAGATTTAAAATGAAAGCGCGTCGTTATGTACAAAAATTATTTGGGCGCAAGATAAAGCGTAAAATTTATGAAATAAAAGGCCTACGAATGTAAAACTAATTTTATTACGTACTATATGACAAAAGAAAATTTTAGAAAAAAAATTTATATTTTTTAGACTTTTATATTTTTTATTATGAATTAAATACTATATAACACTAATTAAATGTTTAAAAATACTAAAACAAATGAGAAAAATCTGAAACTTTTTTGTAAAATACTTAATATTAATACAAATTTATGAAAATTGCAAAAGTTGAAAAAGCTACTTTAAATAAGCTTGAAATAAGCTAAATAAGTCGTATAAGCTTAAAGCGGCAAAATGTATATAAAGATTTATGTGTATAGAAATAACGAGAAAAAGTCCCAAGGCGCATGGCATCCGGTACACACTATCACTCTCATAAGGTGGGAGGTCTCGGGGTTCGAGAACGCCTCCCACCTTTTGCCAAACATTTTATTTTCAATTTTATTTTACAAACTTATTAAGCACATTAAAATAAGCATTTTCTAAAACTAAAACTTTTCTAAAACTAACAATAAGCTCGTATTGAGCTTATAATCTCAACGATGGCCAAAAATGAAAATAAGCATAAGTCTTAAGCTAAAATGACTATTAAGCAATGGAATAAGCACTAGTATGAAGGAAATAGTTAAGCTAATGTAAATAAGCTAGTTTGAACAGCGAATAAACACAATAACCACTAATAAGCCTTGAATAAGCTATAAATAAGCATAATTCACCATCATTACACGATTACTTCATTTTAAATCACTAGGCACTTTTAAGCTAGAATTTAGGTACTGAAATAAGCTAGGAAGTGAAAATAAGCATTTGGACTAACAAGTTGACCTAATAAGCTTTTCAAAAAGCTAAAGTACTCATTGATTGGTTCACTAGATAGCTTTTGGTGAGCTTTTGAAAAATTGGAAAAACCACTGAGTATAACTCAGTGTACTGAATCAAAATGGACAAAACAATAAGCTGAGTGCATCCCTACCTAATAAGCTACAAATTGAAAAATAAAACTTGGAGCCTTGAGTCAGCTAGATGAGCTTCTCAAAAAGCTAAAACACATAAGCTAGAGGCCATTAATAAGCTCTCTAAGAGCTTGTGAAATGGGGTACCACAAGCGTGCCTGAGGCACTCTTTGACTTTTGATTAACACTTAAAATTGACTTTTATGAATTTGTGATTGAATCTCTGGACTTATTATGTTATGATAAGCTATAATTAAGTGAAATTGAGCTAATCTATTAAGTTATAAGCTACTTGGATAGGATTTGCATTCCTAAATCTCAACAGTGAGTCTGCAAATTAAGTATACAATCTAATTTGACTTTTTACTAAATAAGTACTAGATTTTATTGCTTGTTTGAGTTATTAGACTCTAGTGTGACAGACTTCAAGCAAGAACACTATCTCAAACACCCTGCTACTTAGTTATCACAGCAAAACCAAACAGTCCTGTGGAGACTGTTTTGAAGATTTTTCAAAGAGTTTCACAGATCAAGACCAAGAGATCTATTGCAGACCTTATATAATCAATTATTAGGACTAAATAAACATTAAACAACAATAATAACTCAATTAAACTAAGAAATGACAAGTATGCTCTAATGATTGTGAAAATGAGATTTAAAGACAACTATGAATTCCAAAGAACAAGCTCTTGGTTTTAATGTTTAAATAAACTTAACTATAGCTAATAAACATAAAAACACAAAGATTCAAGGTAATGAACAATTTAAGCGGTGAAACACCAAAATGGATCAAGAAGCTTACAAATGAGTTTCAAGCATAAGCAGATAACCAAGGTCCGAGGATCAATCCTAATGCTTCCCAGAAGCTCTATACCGATAAGCAATCCAACATTTAGCTTTGCAACATTGTCTTGATCATGTCTCCATGTGATTTTATTTTAACTAATTTTTTGGTATTTTGATAATTTTGAGATTGCTAAGTAAAGCGATTTGTAAAGATTTTAATAGCTTCTAGGCTTATATAATGAACTTATATAAACATAAGTCATAAACAACAACCACAAACATCATTTGACCTTATGGAGAATTTTAAAGTAAATTTGCATAAGCTGGAATTAAACAGAAACTTGAAATTAAGGTTTACAAAGAGTTATTCGACAATAAAAACATGAAATATAGAGCTTGAAAGTGATTAATACTTTGAAACTAAAATTAAGTTAAAACGACATAAACTACACTAAGTTACACTACTTTTACTACTACTGCATACCGCTTCTTTCTCTTCTTTATAGAGACTACGAGGCCTCCCAGCATACGAGTTAATCCGCCACCATTGGATGAGTCAAAATGATCCCGACCATCAATTATACTTTTGGCAAAAAGTCTTGAGCGAGTTTTGTTAATTAATGCTTCTTGGGAGGATATGGAGGTGGAGGGGACATGATATACAGCTGGGGTGATAAGTTTGGTGAGGTGGAAAGGCTAAAAAGTGGTAAAATACCATTGGTATTGGGATTACAGGGGTGAGGGAGACAAGCTACGGTGGTAGCGGTTTTATTTCAAATTTAAAAGTTGGGCGGGTTAGGTTATTTGGTGGATTTGGGCTTAGGAGTTAGTATAGGATCCGTTTGGTTTTAAGCTTTAATAACCACA
Organism: Chrysanthemum lavandulifolium; assembly: GCA_022545495.1. Taxonomy (NCBI): domain Eukaryota; kingdom Viridiplantae; phylum Streptophyta; class Magnoliopsida; order Asterales; family Asteraceae; genus Chrysanthemum; species Chrysanthemum lavandulifolium. The sequence continues at coordinate 163,433,461 of CM040238.1, read as the reverse complement.
AGGACCAAAGTGTAAATCTGCCAAACATTAGGGACTGAACACATCAAGTTTCAAGGGATATTACAAGGATCAAAGCGCCAAATGTGATTAGTACAAGGACCGCTTTGGTATAAAATTCCATTTATAAATCGAGGACCATTTTTACATTTTCAAACTCAGGACCAAACTTGTAATTTCTCTCTAAACTTATCATCAAGGACCAATTTTGTCATTTATTAATAATACAAGGGTGATGTTTGAATATTTTCTATTTTTGAACACCCAGGGACTATTTTGACATTTTGTAAAGTTGAGGACTAAAGTTGTAAATTGTGATTTTTGAACTTTAAAGGGTTTGTTTTGACAACTTTTGAATCTCATGGACTTTAAATGATATTTTACAAGTTTTTGAATTACCGAGGGACTAATTTTGACAACTTTTGAAACTTGGGGACTAAAGCGCCAATTATGCAAACTTGATCGTTTTCATCGATTTTGGCATTTTGCATTTAAAACACATAAAACACTTGTTTGTGATATTTTTATCATTTTGATGTGTTTCAAGTGTTTCGGATGTTTTTGCGGTTTAAAATGTATGAAAATGATGAGTATTTAGACACTCATCAAGGCTCTCCTCACCTTTGCACAGGCACGATTCTCTGGGCGCCCTTTGACTTTGACTCACCTCCTCACTCACGAGATAGGTAGCCGCGCGGATATGCCATCGAGATTGCTTGAGCCGAGGAGTATGGAGGCTGAGTGCGATTTGGGAGGCGGATTATATCGAGGTGTTAGGCTTAGTCGGTTGTCGGATCAACTAGTTGGAGTGTCGAGGGATAGTGTAGAGGATTTGAGGCGGATATGGGTTACGTAGTTAGGAGGACTATGTATCGAGAGGGAATGTCGAGCTCCATGGCGGTGGGGACTACTGAGAGAGGGTTCATGACGGCCGAGAGGCGACCGGCGCTATGGCTCAAGGTTGGCGAGTTGAAGAGGAGGTCGCGAATCGAAGAGTGATCGCGATGCTCGGTATTGAGCTTTCATCTCTATGGAGGAGATTGGCGATGTTAGGACATCGATTAGAGTTGTCGTGATTGTGGCTAGATTGTTTAAGGTTCATAGCATTGTACCATCTTGGGCGAGAGTCCCAGGTTCGAGATGTAGACCTATCCTTGTTATCTTGTTAGTATCATTGTCGGGATCGTTTTGATTACTATGTATCCTTTCATGTATTGCACTTGAAAACTATGAGTTATGGTTATTAGAAAGTGCATCCTTTGATTTTATTCGGTTTGTAGTTATTTCGTTATGATGTAGTATTATCCTTGTTAGCTTGATTGTGTATTAAATGCGGTATTCGATATCCGCGAGACCAAACCCGTCTAATAGAGCGTTAGTTGTGAACTTATGAAACTCTTGTGTTAACCCTCGGATCAATGGAACAAAGGCGAAACCGCTTAGGACCACCCGGCGACTCCTGCTGTTGTGGTTACTCATGTCCGTCGAGGTCGTCGTCAGGCCAAACCACTCCACTGTTGAGAACCGAACAACGATAACCCGCTATTGAGAACCGGACGTTAATGACCAAGGCGAGAATGGTCATTTCCACGAACCCTCCGCTTTTGAATCAAGCCCATCGACCAACTCGTGACACATCGTGTGGGCGAAACGCTAAGTGAGTCGATCACTCAAACACCTCGATGGAACCCACGCTTAATCGAGATCGAGTTTGTACCTTTAAAGAGTTCCTATTCTATGGTCCCATCGAGTTCGGAGGCAGAGGGGTGGTTTACCTAACAAGGTGGATGGAGAAAAGCGAATCATGTTTACCGTTAGTAGCGTGATGAGGATTCCAAGGTTAAATGCATAGCGTTCACTCACGAAGGACAAAGCATTGACTTGGTGGAACAACTATCACGGATCGGTAGGAAGTGAGATAGCCTATGGCATGACTTGGACCCAGTTTAAGGCTCTTGATCAAGACTTCTTGTCCTAGGAATGAGGTTAAGAGTTAGAGGTTGAGTTACGGAACCATAAGGTTAAGGAGTAGCGACATGACTTACAACCGTAGCTTCCAATAGTTGTCGTTGCTTTGCCCGAAATGGTTCATCACAGGGTCCTTAAGATTGAGAGGTATCTTGATGGATTGCCTCTAGCTACTAGGAATGATTTCATCACTGCGAAGCCGGCTAACTTGCATGCGGCTGTTACCATAGCCCAACGTTTGATGGGCTTTCTTGTGTTAGAAGGAGGAGACAAAAATAAGAGTGATAAGAGGAAGAGGAATGAGATTGTTAAGGGAGATAGCAACAAACGGCGAGAGACTGCCAGGATGTATGCTATAGGTAATGGAGAAAAGAAGGGTTATGAAGGTAGCAAACCCTTGTGTAATCGTTGTAGTCGACACCACCATGGGCAGTGCTCAATAGTGTGTAGGAATTTCTCTAAGGTAGGACACATGGCCGAGGCGTAGGTCCGACCCCTTCTTTGTGGCACAAACTACAAGGAATTTGGAAGGCCCTTGTCACTGTTTGGATGTGGAAAGAAAGGGCATTTCAAGAATGAGTTCGAGAGCCGGGGTGAGAAAACCCGGTAATGGAGGAGGTTTGGTAAACCGAGGTGTGGGAAGTAATGGGCATAACCACAGAGCGAGAGGTTGAAGGAACTAGGAAATCGGTCTTTGGGAATCAACGAGAGAGCGTGGGAGGCGGTAGCAGTGTCGTCGTGGGAATGAAGTCGGTGGGGACCCGAATGTAGTTACGGGTGCGTTCCTTCTCAATAACCGCTATGCTTCCATACTATTTGATACCGGTGCCGATATGAGTTTCGTATCCACCACCTTTATGCCATTACTAGGAATTTCCCCAACACCTTTAGGATTAAGTTATGATGTGGAGTTAGCTAATGGAAATAGGGAAAGGATAGACAATGTAGTCCGAAGTTGCACACTAAGTTTCCTAGACCACCCGTTTAGCATAGATCTTTTCTTGGGTTACCTTAGGAAGTTTTGCGTCATCATCGGAATGGATTGGTTGTCGAAGAGCGGTGCACGCATCATCTGCGATGAGAAGATCGTCGTGTGCCGTGGGCGGAAAAGTTACGAGCATACAAGGAGATCGAACAGCGTGGAGGTCCCTCGGTTGAGCATCATCTCTTGTATTAAGGCCAGTACATCGATAGGAGGTTGTCTTTTCTTGGCTCGAATTTTGAAAAGAAAAGCGAGAAGAAGAGTGAAAGACACCTTAATGATGTACCCGTCGTTAGAGATTTTCGGATGTGTTTCTGACGATCGCGAGTTCCACTGTCCGACAAGTGGAATTCAAATTGAGTTGATACACAGTCTTTGCACTGTAGCTGAGCACCCTATCGACTTGCTCGAGAGAATTGGAGGAATTGTCTAGCGGTTGGCGGAATTGTCGAGAGAAGGATTCATTCGACCAAGTACATCACCGTGGGGAACCTTTGATGCTTGTTTGTGAAGAAGAAGGATGGATCGTTCCGTATGTGCATTGACTATAGGGAGTTGAATAAGTTGACGGTGAAGAACCGGTATCCACTACCTCGATAGATGACCTATTTGACCAACTCGAGGATCTAGTATCTTTTCTAAGATTGACTTGCGGTCTCGATATCACCATCTTAGAGTCCGAGAGGAAGATATCCCTAAGGCGGCATTTAGAACTCGTTATGGGCACTATGAATTCCAAGTGATGTCGTTTGGTTTGACCAGCGCCGGGTATTCATGGATCTCATGAGCCGAGGTGTGTAAGCCGTGTCTGGATAAGTTTGTGATAGTATTCATAGGCGACATCTTGATATACTCCAAGAGTATAGAGGAGCATGAAGAGCATTTGAGGCTCATATTGGAGTTTTAAGACAAGAGCATCATATGCCAAATTCTCTAAGTGTGAATTTTGGATTCGGTAGTACAATTCTTAGGCGCGTGATAGATAGTCGAGGAGTTCACGTTGACCCGACCAAGTTTGAGGCCATTAAGGAATGGGCCGCCCTAGGAACCCATCGAAGTTCGCGGTTTCTAGGTTTAGCGAGGCTATTCTGGAGGTTCATTGAGGATTCTACAAGATAGCTAAGTCGTGACCAAGCGGCGAGCGGCGTTAAGTATGAATGGGAGAAAAGGAAGAAGAAGCGTTCCAACTCTTTGAAGGAGAAGTTGTGTAGTGCGCCCATCCTAGCTTTGCTGAAGGCGAAGATTTTGTCGTGTAGTCTGACGCTTCGCATAAAGGCTTAGGTGTTGTTTTGATGCAGCGGGAGAAGGTGATAGCTTATGCCTCCGACAACTTAAGAAGCATGAGAAAAACTACACCACCCATGACTGGAGTTAGGTCTTTGTAGTGTTTGCCCTTAGGATTTGGAGACATTACATATGGGACTAAGTATGTAGTTTTTACCGACCATAAAAGCCTGTAACACATCTTAGACCAGAAGGAGCTGAATATGAGACAGCGCCGCTGGTTGGAATTACTCAGTGATTATGACTATGAGATTCGTTATCATCCTGGTAAAGCTAATGTCGTTACAGATGCCCTCAGCCGTAAGGAGAACATTCCACCTTTACTCGTTCGATCCTTAGAAATGAACATTAGTTCGCCTCTACCGTCTCAAATCTTAGCCGCTCAAGCCGCGGCGTTGATGGAAGAGAACCGTCCATTTGAGAACCTTCATGGAATGGTAGAAAGTGAAAACGGCTTCTTGAAGCATTTCGACGGAACCCTATGCTTCGGAGATAGAAGCTGGATACCATTTCATGGCGGAATCCGTGAGTTGATTATGCACGAGTCGCATAAATCAAAATACTCTATTCATCCCGGAGCCGATAAGATGTATCATGACTTGAAGAAACTTGATGCAGGTTTTACTGACCAGGTCTTAAATTTATAGTGTCTCGTTATACCTATGGTCTACCCTAGTGCACTAACGGGCAGTGTACCCGGTCGCGTGTAGTGTAGTAATCGGTAAAACCGAGGTCGTCCCAAGAGCTATGTGTGTTGGATTATTACTAGTGTCACAGATTAATAAAGGTTTCGATAGGGATTTAATTAATTAACCTACTAAAGCAAATAAAAGCAGATAAAAGCAAATAAATGGATAAAGGGAAATCAATAGAGGAGAGTGGTGCTAACCTAGTTAATCCTCCTAGCTAGTTATATCTACGTCTACTTACTTCCAATTACTTCAGGTGGGGTCAAATTCGAGAGGACAACATTTGGTCAATTCGCCTAACCTATCGCAAAGATGCCACCACGGGAGAAGTCGGTAGCACCGTCATAAGTCCTGTTGTTCTGGTCCCTAAGCCAAGTCATTAAGTACCGCTACATGCTAGATTTATAATAGTGAATGCCGGCCGTTAGGAACTTAGAACCGCACCCCTAATTCTTAAGTTCATCCAAATGATAGGTGATCGGTTGGTCGAATCGCCACAAGTAGAAAGGGTTGTCGGTTGGTCATACCTTACCCTTCCCGTCTCGATCCGCTCACCTAGGGTGGGTTGGTCATATCTCCTAGGCAATTGGCCTCTATCGCCATTCAAAACTACCGAACCAAGGGTGGATACCAATAAACTATGCATGCATACACTTAGAAATAATTATGCGGAGTAAAGTAGCGCTAACAAAATAATTAAGGAATCATAACTAGGCTAGCACCAAAGGTGCTTAGCGCTTATATTAATCATGCAAATCAATTCAATATTGAAAGGTACGAAATACATGAATTGAAAGTAAAGAAATATAAAGCGCTAATGCTTATCTTAGGGAGTGATTTCTCCTTGGAGCGACTCAGTATGCTCCTCTAGACTGCCTTGAGCTTTTTCCCACGTTCTCAGTGTTGTGTGTGGAATGGAATGAATGGAAATCTTTGGAATTAGTGGGGTATTTATAGGCGGATCGGGTTCTGGCGTAACCAATATAGGAGTTACGTTGTAACCTTCTATATCTTGAATAATGCACTAGATCTGCTGGTTACTGGCGTAACCTAATGAGTGGTTACGTAGTAGTCTTCAATAAGCTCGGTTATGTCATAGTTGATCGTGATTCTGGCGTAAGTATCGATGGCATGGAACCTCTTTTGACCTAATGTAGTTACGTCGTAACCTTTGGGAAGAGTTCTGCCGTAACCTTCGATAAGTTAGCTACGAGTCGCGCAATAGTTACGGCGTAATGTGAGAGATGAGTTCGCGCGTAACTTCTTCAAAATAACATCTTGTGATAAATCTTTAGATATTTCTCCGGTTCAGCGTCACTTTAGCTCGATGCTCGTAATTTACACGAAAGTAGAAAACAATGAAAAACAAGCGTAAATCCATATAAATGATATAAATTACAAGCATTATCGGAAATTGACACTTAATATTCGAGGTTTATTTGATGTTATCAAATATCCCCCACGAACTCTACTTGCCCTCAAGTAGACCTTATTAGAAAGATTCCTAAAAGATATCTCCATAACTTTGAAAATATGAGTTTACAAATCCCTTATGCTAGAATAAAACAAAGCCGAACACCTCACGAAATGGGAACAAAACACTCAAATATCTCAACTATTCTAAGTGTCAATTTCGGGGTGATCACTCAATTGCACAGTCATAGCATTATTCTATCATAAGCTTGGCGGTTACACAAATCTCCACCACTAGAGTTAAGGGCCAAACAATTCTCGAAGGCAATATGGGTAGACACGACAAAGGTTAAGGAGTGACTCGTCATTACTAACATGTCACGGCGAAATGGACAAAATCAATGATACATGACCAAATCCATGGCCAAGACATCAAAGATTACTCGCTGCATCACCTAGACACGCTTCATGACTAAAAGGTAGGATAAGACATGGGATATATAATTGGTGTAAAACAAAAAACAAGCAGGTAGTCTAAATCTATAACCAAGTCATCACCACTTACCGTCCGCCCAAAGTTTAAGTTTTGAAGTCAAGAAACCGGATCATGAAATGCAAGGTAGATGTGTCATTAGAGGACGTCGTGATGGGCACACTACCTTTTCTCCAACTGTTGGCATAACTACCAACTCCAATATTCAAATGTGACCGAGGTGGCCTCCTCGATACTAAATCAATAAATCTCATACCACGATTGCTTATAACATCGCGCTTTACAATAACATAACAACCCTTTTTTTCAACATAGTAATAACATAACATAATATCCCCCACTTGAGATGAACAATGGGAATTGGGGTCTTGATGATCTTGAAATGTTGTCGATGAAAGCGTGATTTCGAACTTTTCCACTCGAACCTTGAACTTAGGCAAATGATGACTTCCCGATTACAAATAAAGACTACGGGGTAGGCTAAGGTGTATAGGTGTATCGAAACAATATATTGGGTAAACAAAATGAAAGGAATGGCTCGGAAGGGTGTATCTAGGGTATCTTGCACTAAAGATGAGTGCAACAAAGGGTTTCACATGGAATTCGAAAAGTCGAGGTGACTAATCGATAGACACACAATGGTAGGTTGTTTGGGTGATAATCCTATAATATTGCCTTCTAAAAGCGAAAAGTCCAAATACATCGAGCTAACTCAACATACCTCGTCTATGGTCTCGAAATGATGCAAAGGCCAAGTTCTAAAGTTTACAAGCTACTGCACACTCATAATTTGGTGGATTTGGGGTAAAATATTGGAAGCGGATAAGGCTAATCTCACCATATAATATCAAGGGTTGTATGTGCTCATTAAGGTCTAATCTAGTTAGGTTAAGAAAAACATGTCAAAATTTTAAAAATGGCATAATTTTTCAAAATAAACTAGAAAAATGAGGGCGAAATAAAGTTCAAGAGATAATTCTACTCCGTCCCCCACTTGAATTGTACAAAGTCCCTTTTGTACTAGGAATTAAATAAAGGTGAAGAGAAAGGTAGAATTAGGCGAGAACTTCCACGAAATTGCTCCATAAAGAAGGAAGGCCGGGAAAAGAGGCGTGCCTTCGTATAAGCATCATGAACAAACTTCAATCCACGAAATCATAATCCGACAAGCATAATTCTAAAATAAAAATAAAAATGAAAAACAAACCTAACTCGCTTCGTAGGAATCACGGTTGCATTTAGCGAATGCAACAAGACTTTTAAACCACTTGGTGTCCCAAGAGGACAGTGAAGTCTCGTGAGGGTTCTGAGGAACACACCCACAAAGTTCATTTAAAATACTAATACAAGGTTATTGTGTTTTAAAATGAAAGAATTAAGCGAGAGGAAAGTTACGTCGTAACTCTTTTGAGGTAATTCTGTAGTAACTAGCAAAACGACATAAGCGCAAAGTGAGTGGTTACGGCGTAACCTTTGAGATGGTATTGCCGTAATTAGTAATCGTCAAAATTACTGCTTGCTAAAAGGTTGGTTCTGGCGTAATCACCAAGATGAGTTCTGTAGTAACTCTGTTCGAATCGAAGCGACGTGATAATTACTTCCTCGTTTCTGCAAAAATAGTTAGAAAACACAAAACCCAATGGAAATGAAACAAAACAAAAGAAAAGGATAATTTGGGTTGTCTCCCGAAGAGCACTTTTCTTTATTCTGAGTCTTTAACTTAGACTCGAGTGGCGGGGCTACCGGTGCTTGTTGGTCATTTCGTGGATATGGCAATCTCCAGCTGGATCAACTTACCAAATTATCATCCGTTTGTAGTCATTTCCCAATTCTAAATAGCACGAGTAGAAACTCTTGATTTTACGATAAGGGTGCTCAATGCCTTTTATTTGTCCTCCTCAACGATATCGGCGGTGGTTGAGCTTAGCTCAATTGCCTCTTGGTCTAATTTTTAAAGTTCTTTATCGTTCTCGGCATTTTAAAAATAGTCTTATCATTGTTAATCTTCAACCAAACTAACCCTTCTTTTCATTTTGATCTAAACCGACATTTCTAAAAGGTCTCCTAAAATTACTCCGTAAGTCCATCCTCCACAAATTCACTTACATCGTCTAGAACCATAAAGTCCACAAAAATGAATGAGTTCCAACGAAGACATGTATGTTAGTTGCAAACCCAAGAAAGTTATTCCCTTATATTCTAACTCTTTCTTCATCACTTGGTTGTAGCATTCTTTTGACATGATGTTGGTGGGAAGTAGTGTCAATAAATGGGTGGAAGTCGATGAACCCGATTTTGCGAGATCTTGAGATAATAGGGGTTTCTATGATGTATCACGGGTTCCTACCTCATGAAATCTAGGTTGATTGGGTTGAGAGAAAGTCTTATGAGTTATCTTGCCAATGGGTCATCTCGGCGTCACTTGAGAGGTTTTGACACTTAATCCTAAGTTATCCTCTTCCTCAAAATTGGCGAAAACATCAAAATCTCTCCCGAGTCAACCTCTCCGGGATCGGGGGTCACTAAGAAATTTTCTAAAGCTTCACCAAAACCGCTCACGGTCAGCTGCGCATACCTTTTCGAGGTAGACAAATGTTCATTAGGTGCGAAAGTAGCAATTTCTCCATTAGCTTCAAGAGTCGACTTTCCGCAAAGACATCCACTTAGTATGGGCGTTGGCAAGCATAGGCCTACCTAATATGGTGGTATCTGTTGTCTTCGGAATGTCAAGAATTACAAAATCCATTGGGAAAAGGAATTTCTTAATCTTTACTAACACATTTTCAACGATGGCCAATGGTGATTGCATAGATCGATCGACCATTTCAATTTTATCTTGGCGGCTTTAAGTTACCAATCCCGTACACAAAAACATCGAGCGAGGCATTATGCTATCTGGCTCCAAGATCGGCAAGGGCATTACACATGTTTAGACTCCCAATAAGGCAAGGGAGAGTGAAACATCCTGGATCTTTTTCCTTTTGTGGTAGCTCATTCCTCAAAACTGCTGAACAACTTTCGTTGAGGTGAATTGTCTCATCAATGCTTAATTCATGCGTAATATCATCATGATTAGTTTTAATAGAGTTATTGAAAGGTAATTTTACCGGCAAAGTTTGGTCAGTAGTATTTGTCTTTCCATGATGATTTGTCGCTAACTTTTTACGAAAGGTCAAAGGTTCCTCTAGGATAGTTTCTCTGATGTGGACAACTTCCTCCTCCCGTCTTTGCAAGATAATCAGAGATGGCTTCTGAACATGAACTAACACTCTTCTCCAATCTCTTAATCCTATCATCGTGAAGTTTGAGAGAAGAGACTGTATTATCCACGAATGTCCTCATCAATTTTTCAATCCTATCATCTCGTTCTCTTGATTCCCTGATGTGGTCAAGAATTTTTCTCTCAAGATCGCTCCCGGTTTTGGTCCCAAACACGCTCTTAACTTTCTCAACCTTGCATGCTTCAGCTTCTCTTTCCAACCTTCGTCTTTCGAAAATTTCCCCATAATTGTATTCTTGCTTTGTTATCGTCTTCATTACCTTATGATTGAAATTGTCTCTCGGTCCGTATCCTGTGTCCATGTGCCACTTGTAGTTGAATACATTCTAAGGCTTGGTCAGGAGTCATGCTAGGAATAGGTCTCGGGAATCAAGTTCCGTGTAAGCGCATTAATCCACGATAAGCGTGAGGCGATCGATGTTTGTTTAAATCATGGGTAGGGCATCGATAGAGTAGCTCATTAAATCTTTCCCATGCTTGGTACAATGTTTCTTCTCCAACCTGAACGAATTGATAGATTTTCCCAAGAAGCTTAGCCATTTTTGAAGGAGGGCAAAATTGCTGGACGAACTCCTTTCTTAGTTTTCCCCATGCTTCTTTACTTTCACTAGGGAGTTTGTTATACCACCTTTTTACTATTCCAGTGAGAGTCATAGGAAAAATCCTTGCAGTGACCGAATAGCTAGGAGTACCTCTAACGTTGAAGAGAGAGGATAAGTGGAGAACTTCTTCTACGTGATCCTGAACGTCCTCATCTTCATCTCCAGAAAACTTAAGTTTGTGTAATTCTCGAATAATATGATCAGGAATAGAGTATTTTTCAGTGTTAGAATCCTGTGTGAAGCTTCGTTGGCAGTTTTCATTAGGTCGCTCCAAATACTGTTCCATAGTTAAGTCATCGATATCGTTTTCATTGATGACCTTTGGTTCCGCGTCAGACTGGTCTGATTCGTAAAATGAGAAGATGTTGTGAATCGGAACCGGAGAGTAAACTTTCCTAGTCGAAATAGCTTCTCGGATCGTCGAAAGGACTGACGGAAAAGGCCTTGGTGAGTCTTGTAACGACATTTAAGAAAGAAAATTTAAAATAGACTTAATATGAAATCCTAAAATAGCTCCTCGGCGGTGCCAAAAACTTGATCACGAGTTTCTTGACCGGTCTTAAATTTATAGTGTCTCGTTATACCTATGGTCTACCCTAGTGCACTAACAGGCGGTGTATCCGTCGCTTGTAGTGTAGTAATCGGTAAAGCCGAGATTGTCCCAAGAGCTATGTGTGTTGGATTATTACTAGTGTCACAGTTAATAAAGGTTTCGATAGGATTTAATTAATTAAACTACTAAAGCAAATAAAAGCGAGATAAAAGCAAATAAATGGATAAAGGAAATCAATAGAGGAGAGTGGTGCTAACCTAGTTAATCCTCTAGCTAGTTATGTCTCGTCTACTTACTTCCAATTACTTGGTGGGGTCAAATTCGAGAGGACAACATTTGGTCAATTAGCCTAACCTATCGGCAAAGATGCCACCAAAGGAGAAGTCGGTAGCCGTCATAAGTCCTGTTGTTCTGGTCCCTAAGCCAGTCATTAAATCTTGCTACATGCTAGATTTATAATAGTGAATGCCCGGCCTTTAGGAACTTAGACACGCACCCCTAATTCTTAAATTCATCCAAGCGATAGGTGATCGGTTGGTCAAATCGCACAAGTAGAAAGGGTCGTCGGTTGGTCATATCTTACCCTACCGTCTCGGTCCGCTCACCTAGGGTCGGTTGGTCATATCTCTAGGCAATTGGCCTCTATCGCCATTCAAAACTACGAGACCAAGGGTGGCTACCAATAAACTATGCATGCATACACTTAGAAATAATTATGCGGAAGTAAAGTAAACGCAAACAAAACAATTAAGGAATCATAACTAGGCTAGCACCATAAGGTGCTTAGCGCTCATATTAATCATGCAAATCAATTCAATATTCAAAAGGTACGAAATACATGAATTGAAAGTAAAAGAAATATAAACGCTAATGCTTTTCGTGGGGAGTGATTTCTCCTTGGAGCGACTCCGTATGCTCCTCTAGACTGCCTTGAGATTTTCCCACGTTCTCATAGTGTTGTGTGTGGGATGGAATGAATGGAAATGTTGGAATTTGTGGGGTATTTATAGGCGGATCGGGTTTTGGCGTAACCAATATAGGAGTTCTGCGTAACCTTCTATATCTTCGAATAATGCACTAGATCTTTGGTTCGGCGTAACACGATGAGTTGTTACACCGTAGTCTTCAATAAGCTCGGTTACGTGGTAGTTGATGCGATGAATTCTGGCGTAAGTATCAGCGGCGTGGACACTCTTTTGACCTAATGTATCGTAACCTTTGGGAAGAGTTACGCCGTAACCTTCTGATAAGTTGGCTTTCTGAGTCACGCAATAGTTACGGCGTAATGTGAGAGATGAGTTACGCCGTAACTTCTTCAAAATAGCATAATGTGATAAATCTTTAGATATTTTTCCAGTTCCGCGTCTCTTTAGCTACAATGCTCATAATTTACCTGAAAGTGGAAAACAATGAAAAACAAGCGTAAATCCATATAAATGATATAAATTACAAGCATTATCGGGGGAAATTGACACTTAATATTCAGGATTATTTGATGTTATCAAAACTCTACTGGTGGCCGAACATGAAAGCCGACATAGCTCTGTATGTCAGTAGGTGCTTGACTTGTTCCAAGGTAAAGGCCGAACACCAGAAACCCTCAGGACTTTTAGTTCAACCCGAACTCCCTGTATGGAAATGGGAGCGAATCACCATGGACTACATCACCAAATTACCGAGAACAGTTAGCGGCAATGACACTATCTGGGTAATCGTAGATCGTTTGACTAAGTCTGCTCACTTCTTGGCCATTAGCGAGGTCGATAGTATTGACAAGCTCGCTCGGCTGTATGTCAAAGGGGTAGTATCTCGTCATGGAGTACCTATATCTATCATTTTCGACCGAGATAGCCGTTTTACGTCCAACTTCTGGCAATCCATACAAACGGCTTTAGGAACAAAATTGGATATGAGTACTGCTTATCATCCTCAAACCGACTGTCAGAGTGAAAGGACCATTCAGACCTTAGAAGATATGCTTTGTGCTTGTGTCTTCGATTTCGGCAAAGGCTGGGAGAAATACCTACCTTTGGCCGAATTCTCTTACAACAATAGTTATCATACCAGCATTAAGGCCACACCACTTGAGGCGTTGTATGGCCGAAAATGTCGTTCTCCGATGTTTTGGGCGGAAGTTGGCGAGAGCCAGCTTACCGGTCCCGAACTCATTCTAGAAACCACTGAGAAGATAGTTCAGATCCGTAATCATTTGCAAACCGCTCGTGATAGACAAAAGAGTTACGCCGATAGGAGACGTAAACCCTTAGAGTTTCAGGTGGGAGACCGAGTCATGTTGAAGGTTTCCCGCGGAAAGGGTGGATACCGGCGGCGTGGAAAACTCAACCCCGATACATTGGTCCTTTTTCAATCACGGAAAGAATCGGACGATGGCTTACCGTCTTGAGCTACCTTCGAGTTGGTAGTGTACGATGTCTTCCATGTTAGTAATCTTAAGAAATGTCTTTCGAGAGAAAAACCTAGTCGTCCCATGAGAGATATCCGTATAGATGGCGTTTGAATTTCTTTGAGGCGATTGAGATCATGGATCGTGAGGTTAAGTGGGTGAAGCATAACAGTATTTCGATTATCAAAATTAGTTGGAAATCCGTCATGGACCGAGTTCACATGGGAGCGTGAGGGCGTATTTCGTAAGAAGTACCCTAAACTCTTCGTAACATCAAGCAACTTTGAGTGAAACCGGGACGGGTTTCTTACGAGGCGGGAGGTCTGTGACAACTGGCAATTAGGGAGCCCTTTTAGGTAACCGCATTACGCTAAGTTAGACCGAGTAGTTGCCTTTAGAAGCTATTCCGGTTAACCATGGCTTGTTTTGATATCGTTTTTGGTTTTTATGATTTATTTTATTATCGTATAAGTTGTCGTATGAGTTGTAGCCCGTTACGATAGACACTATTTGATTCGGCACAATAAAATCTTATAACGAGAGATAACGTAAATTTTTAACCGTAACACGAAACTTGACGCATAATTAATCAAAATTCGTGAAAAAATGTAAATAAAAACAATAGAAAGTCGAATGAAAGTCGTTAGACACTAGTAGGGTAATATATGAGCTCGGGAAAGGAAAAACAGGATAGTTTTTGAAAATTTTGGGGTTTGGCCCCTCTTGTTTACCTAGGCCCCCCATTTTCTTTTATTATTTGGTCCCTAATACCACTTATATATACCCAACACCCTACACACATACCCTTTAGTTTCTCTCTCTAAAAACACACACACCCCCACTTTCTCTCTCTAATCTCTCTCTCTCCTCACCAAAAACCCTAACCCTAGAACCGGCCACCTAGCCGCCGCCATTTCCGGCCAGATTCCGGCTAAACGCCGGCGAGTCACCATACACCACCACCACCATTTTGTAGATCTTTCTTTCCTCATTCTATCCATATAGGGCACGCGCCCCATAGCCTTCGTATAACCCTCCAAAACGTCTAAAAACATCTCGTGAATCAAGGGTTTGTTCGTGTATTTGTAGATCGGGTTTGATAAAGGTAAAAGAAGCTTGGTAACGAATCATATGAGTCTTGGAGAGCCACGTACGTGACCAATAGGGCACGTATACGTGGGTACATAGTTGGGTCTTGATAAACACGGGTCTAAAACGAGTTTAAAACTAATAAAACATGTAAACTAGTGTGTTGGTATCGTGTGTTGTGTCATGTTCTTATGTTTTTGCATTTTTATCATTTTTTCATGTTCTTGGTCATAACTAGTTGATGGGTTTTGATGTTTGATGGTGTTTGGATGTTGTTTGGTTGTGTTTGGGTATTGAAAGAGCCATTTGGGAGTGTTTGGTTGTGTTTGGGTATTGAAGAGCCATGGCCGCGTTGGTGGCATTGGGTGGTGTGAACGAGACCCATATGGACCAAGGGTCCGGGTCGGGTCGTTGTGGTAACATATTGGTAGTTGTTGGAGTTTGGATGAGATCGTGGAGCCAAAGAGCTTCTAGAGCTTGTTTGGTTCACGTGGTCTTAATAGGGACCGTGTCAAGACCATTAGGTCGTGACATTGATTCTGGTATGTTTGGTAGTTTGTTTGGATTACGAGATTGATATGAGTTGATTGGAGGTTGATTTGAGATATTGGGATTGTTTACTTTGGACTTAATATTATAAATGTCAACTTTGCGCAACGTCGGTGTTACCTTGACTTTTTAGTCTTGGTTGACCCCGACAACGCCGTAACATGGACTTTAGTATATATTGGATGTGGAGTTTGATAGACTCCATGGATCGTTTAGAGCGCTAGGGATTACAATAACAAAGACAATACACAGCGAATAAATCAAAACATAATTGTTATTGCAACAAGGTTTTTCCACATCTCCCCAATTATTATTTGATCAGAATAACAACGTGTTACCTAACTGTAACAGGGATCAAAGCCTTCTTCGATCTTGGAGATTAACAAAACTAACACTAACCTAGCGTTTATAGAAACACGTCTAGGTTACACACACACACCTTTAGACTACATTATGGAAGACTTGTATGTCTAAAACCTACACCCATGTCCTCTTTATATACTAGAGGATTAGGGTTTACAAATCTCTATGAAGGACTAAACAATAAATCTTATTTTGCAAGCAAGTCCTCCATCTTTTGTAGGTTTCATTCTTGTCACTTTAAGTCCCTCTTGTTTCATTCTTGTTTTGTTTCATCAAATCAATAAACCCAACAATCTTCCCCTATTTGATGATGACAAAACAAACATGGTTCTTGTCCGAACTTCCCTAGACAAAGTAGAAATTATGATAAATAAAACATCGCCATAAATGAAACAAGTATGTCTTCCTTGTCTTCCCTTAATCTATGCTATGCCACTCCAACATCTCTTCCCTTTTGTTATTAACAAATAAAGAACATATGCAAACTTGATCTTGACTATCACAAACCAATACCACACATCCAATTCACCCTTCCAATGTCTCTAATTACCCTCCATGAAGTTTTCCGCAACTAAAAATGAACTTGAAACAGTAGAAATCTAAACCATCAGTAGTAATACTAATCAATAGTAGTAAGAATCAAATACTTCCCCTTGAGTGGTGCATGAACATCAAATGATTCTTCAAATATGTAAGCTCCTTGTAATGATCACTTGGGAAGAAAACCAAATATAACAAACTTGATGAAGAAGTAAAATAACCCAAACTTATATCTTATATCTTGTACAAACCACGTAACTCTGAACGTATACAACTCTATGTATAGGGAGACCGTAATCCCTTGACAATAATCACTGAGCACAATAACGTCACTCCTTTAAGTGTTTTGTCAATTCTTCGTCATAATAAGAATGCACAAAAATAAGAATACGCATCTACGAAATCCAGTTCACCTTCAAATAAGTGATAAATAGCCATCTTCGTAATCAATTCTTCAATAGACACCAAATACGAGATTTTTAAAACCTTTATGAACAAATTCCAATCTCCTGTGTGTGTGAACCAACTCTTACGTGTATGTCGCCAAAACCAAAACACTTGTACAACTTCCCCTCAAATTCAGAACCATACGAAACAAATCATGATTTTTTTAGGCACCGAATCACAATAAATTTAATCAGTACAAGGTTAATTAAAATCCTCAACTGATCAAATCAATATCCAAATCAACCCATAATTAAACAATAATGATTTATCACAGACCAAATTAAATCTTGGTACGAGAATAATAAAAACCAGATCCACTTGCCTAATTATCTTTGACCAAAGAGTTAACAATGACAACAATATGACACCACCAATTAGCCCGTGAAATTAATATCGAACCACTTTCACACAAATATTATACTATATAATGCTACATTCCCATGCAAATGGATCATTTTAAATCACGTATCATGTATACTTAATTCTTGTATACGTACCATGCAAACAACAGTGTCATCCAATATGTATACTCAATTCTTGTCGAGGGAATACCAACTAACGCCTATATCATACTAAACAAAGCATAATATCAAAAGCATGAATCTGCATGATCACATATCTTTGGAACCCACGAGCAGTACAAATCGAAGAAAAAATAGAAGTGGTAACTTATTGAAGGCAGTGGTAACTCTCAAGCATAGCAGTGGTAACGAGCTTGGCAGTTGTAACGAAGATAGTTTAGAATGAACAAGCAGTACTTTCTTTGTCGAGAGCAGTAGTAACTCGTAATGCTAGCAGTAGAAACTTTCGATCTTGTAAAATACACTAGTAGCTCGAATGTACAACATGCAGTTAGCAAAACACAGCTGTTTGAATCCTTGTGTCGACACTTGTTGCAAAAAATTCTTTAAAACTAAAACCATTGATCATTCCTTAATAGCTTCAAGATAATTACTGTAGGATCGTATATTTATGTGTTTGATGATTCGGGTGGTCTTGGATGATGGAAATACATGATTGCCATAGTTAGAGAGTTAGTAGAGAGAGGGTGTTCTTGGTAGAGAGTTACACAAAGTATGGAATATTAGATTAATGAAAAGAAGCACCACCCTTCCATGGATGGAAGGGTATTTATACTACACAATACACGACCTCCTAACGGCTGTGGATCGGGGATCGATGGGTAAAGACCGTCCTTCCTCCACGGTGTTGCACTACGCTAAACTAAACTAATAACTAACTAATAAAGCGATAAATAACGTAATGTCTACGAGCTAAATTATGCTAGATTATATATGGGGTGACCGACACTTCACTATGGAATTTCTAATTCCTAACAATCTCCCTAAGGAGGTCACCCCATGTTTTACATTTGAATCCTAGCACTCTATTTAATCTTCGGTCTTGAGCTCAGAGACTTAAATTCTTCAACTTCCGCATCATTTGTGCTTTAGCGGTGATACTTCAAAGTCCGAGTGCTTAGTACTTTCGGTGGAGGCCTTTAAGCGATCCACATCTTTGATGATCTTGAGCTTTCTTTGAGATCATCACCACGATAAATCTGGATCACCCTTTATTGTGTTGCCATCATGTGATGTTGTGACTTTCGGACCGACATGCTCACACTTTTGAATCATGACATCTTTCCATCGAGTAGCGGAAGCCTTCTTGGTTCATGATATTTGCGGAGTAGCGAAGCATAGTATAAAAATATCGAACCGGGTTATGTAGATATGCACCATCATGATTTCTTCAATTAAGTGTGGTTCTTTGTGAACATGCGGCTTTGGATTGACTCCTCAATTACGATCACCGCAATCGTCGGGGTGTACCGCATCTGACGATTAGCAATAAAGCGCACGAAAGTGTCTTTGATCACTTTCATTGAATTGAGGTACACGCCCACGGTTCCCGTTGATCGGTACAAATCGCTCGTGATCGGTAGGATTCCTAAGAATCTCCTTGTGGGGTTTCGCAATTGTTCTAGCTGTTCTCAAACCGAACGTCTCAAAGAAGACAACACGGAGTGAGTGAACCAAATAATTGAGATTCACCGATTGATGAAAATGATTTGAAAACAATCGCGTATTGCTTGAAGAAAGAGTTTTGCAATACAACGAAGGTTTTATGAGAAAGATCAATTTTCAAACAAAATACTTTTGTATTAGAGAATGAGTACACATTCGACGTGCTAGTGAAAAGAAGAGATTCGCACATCGAGCGGTTTTCTAAAATATTTTTCAATCGGAGATACTTTTGAATTTGAAAACATAAGTACACATTCGACGTGCTAGAGAAAAGAAGGTTTGCACATCGAACGGTTTTTCCAAAAGTATTAGTCAATTCCATTCTCGGACCAAGGTTGATTCAAGATTGAATCTCCCATCGTTTCTATCCGGTTGTCACAAGTTTGATCTTACGAGAAGATCTCACATGTCACCCACCAAGAGCTTGTTTGATGTTGGCTCTAGAAGGATTTCCATCTTCATCGTGAATACTTTTACATACCACTCGGATGTTACGGCAAAACCACAAGGATAATGCGTGGGACTCTTAAAATATTCTTACTTTCCACATTGTGTGAAGCAAGCAAGTCTTCAAGAATTGAGTGTCCTAATGAGATATTGTGGATGATCTCTTGGCTCTAGACTCAATAGTGCATTTTGGTTCCTTTGTCGGAGACTAGGAGAGGTCTCTTCTTCAATATCAACAATCTCTAAGAGATAGTCGATAGATTATGTAGGTTCCCGTGAGAATGAAACAAGCCCTTTTAAGAGGAACTTGAGTGGTTTGGGAAGTTTAGTGCGGTGCATCATCGGGTCCATGATGTCTTGTCTTCAATACCGGTGTTACCTTAGTAACCACCGGTAGCATATGAATTGAACCCGGTTTACGCCCTAAGGTTGAATTGATGGAGGCTATTTCTTTTCACCCTTTTATCATTCATTTCTTTTCATTCTTCAACCCTTGAAGCTTACCGAGACTTCATAACTAGAACCTTGTTGGGTTTATTCCATTACTAGCTCTGTCTCATCCGCACTCTTCCCATATCTCACTTTTTCTCCTTTTTCATCATACCTAAAGACTCTACACTATCTAGTGGATTGTCCTGGGTAGATCCCTCGGTTACGGCGGATCGTGGGAACTAATACCTAACCTAACCATCCTTATAACACCATGCATAAAGTAAATTTGGTCGGTCTTTTGGTATTGTTCATTCCTTCTCGAAACCAATTGAAAAATCATTTGGAAAACCAATCAAGGTACTTGTGATCGAGATCAAGCATTTTGTACCTTAATAGTTTTGATCATTTAGAAAACCTCCCCTCAACATGTGCGTATGATTTAGAAATTGTTCACAAGGAGGCAAGAGGACTTTGAAATATTTTCTTTGATCACAATTTTCATCTGAAAAAGCCATTTGATTTTCATGGTAAAATTCTCCCCTCAATATGTGCATAGGATTTTTGAAATCATTTTTATCACATAGAGGCAAGAGTTCTTTGAAGCACATCCACAATCACAAAATCCATTAAGAAAACCATTTGAAAACACAATCAAGGTACTTTATAATCTCTTTTAAAAACTTTTGTACCTCGATGGTTTTGCTCCTCTCAATATGTGCTTCGAGATTCGAAAGCGTTTAGCACATATGAGAAGCGACTGCACAATTGAATCAAAGCGATCAACTTTTATCAAATTTCATTATTAAATCACAAATTCTCCCCGATCAAAATATCAAATCCTTTGAGATTTAGGATCCCAAGTGATTTAATTAGGTTTAGAAAACATGGGAGAAAATGTGGCCTTGTTTAAATGCTCATCGGTTTTGGATAAATCCTCCTCCTCAACATGTGCATTGTATATTTGAAATCGTTTGGCACATGGAGCGGGAGTGCACTAAAGGACTAATACCAATTCCATATAAAAGCAGTTTGAGATTTAAAACACGATCTCTACCCCAATCGAAATATCAAACCATTTGAGATTTGTGATCCCAACCGATTTAAATCATTTAGAAAATTTGGGGAAAGGCGTGGCAAGATTCAATTTTGAAATATGATGAGATAAGGACCATTTTAAGACATTAAAGATTGTTAGTGTCGGGTATGATAGTTTTAAGAGATCTTTTAAGTAAAACAAAACAATTTCACAATCAAACAAGAAGAGAAAAAATTTTCATTTTGAAAGACCTTGATTCTAAAGAAAAAATCATACCATGACATAACATTAAATCTTTAGATCACCACTTATATTGTACAAACGGACTTTTTGTGAAGAAATATCGTTTGAAAATATTTTATTTTAAATCACTCTCCCCCTCAATACATGACAGAAGTCAATGATTGAGTGACTTAGGTTTTGATAACAAGAAGTCCGGTGATTTTCAAAAAATTAGTCCAATATATTTTCAAAACAATATTTTCCATTTTCAAAACAATTTAATCAAATTATTCAAAATTGTTTAAAAATGGTATCCTGCACAAAGATACATTAGGTGGTTGAGAAGCTTCCGTTGTTGTTGCTGTAGGGTTTGGAAGAAAAACCGTCTGCAGATGCGATGAGACTTCTTCACGTTGCATTTTGAATGCCAACTGAGGTCAAATTAAGCTCCGTTTCTTCAATCACTTAGAAGAAAACCATCTGCTGAAGCAGTGAGACCTCTTACGTTGCATTTATGCCAACTCTTCATAGAAGTCCAATTAAGCTCCGTTTCTTCATTTGTCAACCTAAGAAATAGTTACCCTTTCCTTTCGGCATCCAATCATCTTCAATTGTGGGATCCGGATCGGGAACATTCTTTTATACCAATATACCTGCATACGTTAGTGAACACACATACAAATATATGGTGGTCGACAACACCCAAACAGCAATCGACTAATAAAAGTCAATTCAACATAACAATCAGATCATATAAGGCATGGGGTTTATGTGTTAATCAAACTCTAATCATCTAAACCTAACAATCATATCCTAAATTCCTAGTCCTTGACACGTGCAAATATCATTTTAATTAAGCACGAGGATAATTAAGAAAGCTCGTTAGATGATATAGATTTGAAAACATTCTCCCCTCAATCAATGACTCAATTTGTGAAAAGTTTAAGAGTGTTGAAGTCATCGATTGAGTTTTTGCGATGTCTGAAAAGTCGATCTGATTGATTTTTCAAGCAACTCATTTTACCACCATTTTGAAATACAACAAATATTTTTCTGAAGAATTTTAGACGGAAAAACATTTGTGTAGGAACAGCAGTCCTTCGACATACTTTCCTCATTTGTTTTTAGGATAAGTGCATGAAATATTTGAAAAATTGTTTAAGCGTAGCACTTTCCTTCCTTGAAGAGCGGGTTGCTATCGGAAATAATAGCAAGCCATGGTTTAAGCCCGGGTTACAGTCTGAAATAACTGTAAGCCATTTGTTGAAGCAGGTTCTGATGCAAATAAGCGTAAGCCATCGTTTGTGACATGTTTAGAAAAAATATTTACACCTCCCGCTCGAACTTCATCTAAAGTCCCGTGCCATTATTGAATGACATTTCTAAGACCGTAGATGTTATCGATACCGAAGACATGTCATGAGAAAACAATATTTTGGTATTTTTCAAATTTTTCGATTTTTATGGGTTTTTGAAGGTTTTATATTTTTCTATTTTCTTTTGTTGGTTTTATATTTTTGTATTTTGTTTTGATAAATATATACAAAGATAGAAGATGATATAGTAAAGAAAATGATGATACGATACCGAGATAAGGATATCGAGCGACACGTCGTAGAAGATAGAAGTCATCAACTCTTAAACATTCACCACCAAAGCTTCCAATGCTCTGAATAGAGAAATTGAACCATCCGAAAGTGAGACTCGCGCTTCCCCAAACCGAAAATCCTTAAGATGAGCGATTCAAGCTCTATTTCAAGCTTGCTTTAGCAGTGCACAAGAAAGCACACCATTATAATAAATCATTGCTCCATTTAAGAACGATAATCGAGGATCTCCATTCGGGTTATATCATCAACAAGAAGAACAAGAACGTATCATCCCACTCTTTAAATTTCTTCTCAAATTTCATTACTCTTTCAAGTCTCAAGCAATCCATTCCAAAAGGTGTCAAGAGACCACTTCCCCACGTAGTTGAATTGATGCGATCGGTCTCTTTGTATAATGCTCAAGAACTCTCCAAAATACACATCATGAGGGAATGAAAACACCTTCCCATGTTCACATTTTTCATCCGGATGATCGTGTATGAAGCTCAAGAACCGAAGTACACCAATATCCAAGAACTCTCCGAATACACATCAAGAGGGTAATGTAGAACACCTCCCTATGTTTACATCTTTCGTCACGATGAATGTGTATGAAGCTCAAGTATCCAAGTATACACATTCCCAACGAGAGAATAAGCGATAACACCTCCTCGTGTTACACATTTATCTCCCCGAATATATCGTACTTGTGTACCTCTTTATCTTGAAACTTTCTAACATCTCTTCCCCATAGTTGGAATAAGAACACTAAACGTCTTGATGAGTAAAACCTTGAGTTTCTCTGCGGTCATGACATTTGTTTTCCGGAATATCTTCAATCACTTAGAAGAGTTAAGTTCATCAAGTTTACTCGCCATGAGTCAAACCTTGAGTTTCTCTGGTAATAACATTTGTCTTCCGGGATATCTTCAATCACTTAGAAGAATTAAGCTCATCAAGATTACTCGCGTTTAGATCGTGTCTCCTTTCCCTTCTTGGTTTTGATGTTTGAGAATCAAGAACTCATTGAAAGCCCGTATACTAGAAATTTGTTGAGAAGAACACTTGAATTCTTTGTGAGAATCAACTTGTTGAAGACTCTCTCGACTATTTATATCAACCCTTCATGAGACAATTTGAAGTGACCATCAAGAAGAAAACCCGCTATACCATACTTGAAATCAAGTCAACTTCCCACATTTGTATCTTAAGCTTGCACCTAATGATGGAAGAACGGTTAGAGAATTTATGCTTCAAGCAAATCTCTAAGTACTCACTACCCAAACAAAGTATGAGACATTAACACCTCTTGAGATTATCCACACCGTCATATCGTGTGACATCGAGTAAAACAAAGTAACTCCTAATAGTGATAGTTAACGGTCTTCAACCATCCACCTCGATCTTGGTAACTAGATAAACCAAGTCTTCTACTCTAATTCTTAAGCCCGAGCAAGCTATCAAATAAGAACATGCCTTTGTGAAAATCAACTTCAATCTCAAATAAGTGATAAATGATTAACTCCGAAGTAATCAACTTGTATCAAATGTCCAACAATAGTCAATATCAACGTCTCGAGTAGTCATCGCTAAAGAATATGAGCACGTCTAATTGGGAATTAAATCGACTTATAACTTTCTCCCAATTAGTGCTCTCCCTAAACCAAACAATCTGTTTGATAAATGCCCAGATTAAGAAGAAGTCTTTAGATCATTAAATGCAACTCGTCTTTAGTCTTCTAACATGTAGCGAAAATGTAGAATGCATCAGACTCGACCTTCTTCAAGATTGTGCGGTTGGGAATAGATAGTTAACATCTTCAACCCACACCAAAAGCATCCCACCAAAAGCATCCCAATTAACACATCTTACAAATCCCTTAACAAGAATCTCTCCCAATCAAACAAGAACAGAAAGATGTTCATCAAGGAAATCACAATAAGGCATAACGAACACACAAGATGGTAAGCAAACTACCAATCACATCAAACAAGAACAGAGAGATTGTTCGAATCATCATGTTGATGTATACGTGAAGCATTAACCGGAAGCACTTTGTCGATAAACTCATCAATCCGAGTGAAGATGTCAACCAACGGCTCATAGAAGAGAGAAACTCCATGTGAAGATTACCCGATAATAAGACGCTCGGTTCTTACATGAGTTTCGAGCCGTATGACCATTTAAATTCTCAAATATCAATCAGCAATGCAAAAAAATTCACACTTCTTCTCCCCCTCAAGAATTGCATACGGAGTTGCCATTCTTGATTAAACAAGTGAACATTATCCAAATGTAGTCTATTCACACTTCTCCCCATAAAATCGCACAGGATGTCACCATCGTCATTATAGTTGAGAAAGTGGAATCGAAAACAATCAATGATAGCCGGTTCACTTGATGACCAAGCGCATGGAAAAAGTATGAAGCATGTTGATGAGAATGGTCATAATAGAAGATTTCTCTTCTTGAAGATAAAGCGCGACACGTACACTTTTCTTTTCTTTGGAGAGCGAGGCACGAGCGGAAGTGAGCAGACGTCATTAATCTCTCTCTTATCAATCTCTTGGCAAAACACGTAATCAACCCATTATCATTCAAGAGGCTCTTTGTCGTGACGGTGATGGAGAAAACCCAATATGATGAATTTGACCCGAGTAAACTATCCGAACTCGTGACTTATACTTGCACATATGTAACAAAGAGCGGTGCGAGACTTCATCCTCCATTGAATCTCTAAGTACTCTATACTCTTCAACCAACCAACCATCAAGTATAAGGCGTACATCACCTCTTGAAAATCCACAATTGAATGTGACATTGAGCACTACAACGTAACTCCTTAAAGTGATAGTTATTTTGAGATGATAAGAGCCCAATTCCCCAGTGGTAAAAGAAAAGGTAAAGTCACACAACAATAACTAGATTTCCAAGTCTTCATTTTTGATAATAAGCTCGAACAAGGATCATGAAGAATCTTCATCCATCCATCCCCGATACCTTCGGATACTAAGTACACTCTCCGTGATAATTCACTTCAACCTCAAATAAATAATACCGAATTAACGCCGTTGTCACATCTTACGAACGCTCAAATCTAGCCTCCTTTGACTTTTAAAGTGAACTATGATAATGGTTTCATCCGACCATGGTTTAATGAGCATAACCCGTAAAACTTTGAAGTAGCCAAACCGCCATGACGAATATCCAAACACACATCCAATTCATGAAGTACACCTTTTATCCTTCTTCAAGCGTAAACCGTGGCACCAAGCATCAAAAGATCCGAATTACACTTTCTCTTCTCCAAGATGGTTCCATCATTACGGGATTTTACAACTCTATGGTTTAAACCAGAAATAGTTTCTTCGTGGATTTTACAAAATCAAGACAAAACCGTAAACAATGTCGACTTGAATGTGTTACTGACGACTTTGGTTTCGGTGTATATCTGTTTTGGGGAACATGCGGTGTTTCATCGGTGGTTCGATATCCAACATCATTAACATCATCAACCATCCAATCAACACTTTGATAAACACATCATTCACGCATTCGTAGAATTACTTTGTTGTGACCACTTGGTGAAGTAAACCCGAAATGTCAAACTTGATCATGAAGTGAACTTCCCGGATATGTTACTTAAACTTGTACTAATCCTTGTGAAGAAGAAAGCGGTGTACCCAATGTACAAAACCTCTTGACATATCCTCAATCGAGTGAGACACCAAAGTGATAGCTATGTTGTGGGTAAAGCGAGAAAGGAATCACAACCGTAACTAAATAGCCAAGTCTTTATCACCTCTATAAATGCCCAAACAAGTCATCTTGGCGGAAGGGTAGAAAGAAAGAAGGCGAAATAAGTAAACGTTCCCGGAAAACCTCACTTCAAATTCAAATAAGAAATACCGTCCAAAACACCCGTAGTCAACATTTTCAATAAACACTTCTAGCCGTGACACAATATTCTTCGTGAAAATGTATACATCAAAGTATCAAATTGCATAACCCAACGAGTCTCATCATCAATAGTGTCATCAACCCCAATGAATCATACTAACCGACAAAATTTGGCCCATTGATACAAGAGTTTCCTCAAATCCATTTAAATATTTAACTCGGAGTTAACTCATTTCTCGATTCAAATTAGTCAATGCTCAATGTAACTCAAAAGCATGTCATAAATAAGTAACATTCTCCGGCTCATAGATCGCACAAATTCACTTAGATCATAAACCGAATTAGTCCATGAATGCTCATTATCAGACCCAATTAAAATATCAAATTTCATATCATGAACCACGTATACAAGACTTACACAAAACATGTCCAAGCCTACAAACAAAGATACGGCACTCAGCTAAAGTCTCAACAGTGAACCAATCATACTTATCAAATCTAATAATACGAGCCATAATCCTGATATATCACGCCCAATCAAAGTGTGAACACAATTCAAGTCCAATTAGGAAATAACAGGCCCAACATCTAACCACCATACAACAAAAGCCCATAACAAAGTCGGCCCCCATCTAGTCCGGATATTAGTTAACACATTGCCCTAATAGTGGAGGTATAAAACACTCACATCACAACCCTACATCCAAATTATCCGTTGCACAAACAAACCCTACAAACTCTTCCACAAAGTTATCCGCCCCCATCCTAAAAAATCTCTTCAAACCCTAATTAAACACTCAACACACAAACGCAGACATACATTAATCTTTCTCAAAGCCAAAGATATTCTCACAAACCCTACCCTTTAAATATGTCGATCTTAGAGCACGCCACGTGGATGGCATGTGCAAGATATCAATGCCACACGGATGGTGAAAGGTCATGATTAGGGTTCGAGATCATTCATTGAGAACCAGGTAGGTTTTTTCCGTATGATTAGTAATAGATTAATTAACACGAGCAAATGAAAAACGGGTTGACATAATTGTTAACAACGTTTCATTTTTCGTATATTAATCATGAAGAGTATACTTCGAACAATGGTTATAAAAAATAATCCTTTAGACTTAATTATAAACGAAAAAAATAGGATTAAGAGAATAACGAAAGTTGTTATTACTCAATCCTTTAGATTCGAATATAAACAAGGGTCTATGAAGACATGATTTTCTCGTTATGAAAAGTTCTAAGCAGCTTCAGAAAATCACATAAGTGATACGAGCAAAAATCAATCCGAGATCTTGAATAATCTTAAGTTCACCTCTTAACGAAATACTAAATTGAGTATGAAATCTTTTCATGGTTTTGTTCTTAGTTAAAAAGTTTGGATAAGGTTATTACAAACATAGATCGATGATGGATGTTGTCGAGATCTAAGATTATTGGAATGTTGGTATTAGTGAATCTGTTTTTGGTATGTTGGTATGATGATGTTATGATGAAAAGGTCATTGGTATGTTGTGGTCTTGTGGTCAGTTATTCTCCTTCTTCATTTCTGTCTATGTCGCCACGACTAAGTCGCCACGGCTAACTCGCCACGGCCAAGTCGCTAGGCTAACTCGCCACGGCCAAGTCGCTAGGCTAACTTGCCACGGCCAAGTCGCTAGGCTAACTCGCCACGACCAAGTCGCTAGGCTAACTCGCCACGACCAAGTCGCTAGGCTAACTCGCCACGACCAAGTCGCTAGGTTAGTCGTAGCGACTTGTAAAGACAAGTCGCTATAAGAGGTGCAATGCATCCGTCGGTTTTGTGTCAAATCGCCAAAGAAGATTTTTATGTTTTCCGATGAGTTTTAGGCTACTTTTCCGTTCATATTCATACTAACCCGAAATAGCGTTTTGACCCAGTTGACTCATAGACCACTAAAGGCGATGGATTGACCATATATTCATCTTTTGGACAAGGCGATATAAGCGAACTTGGACACAAAAGCAGACTTGGACACATGTATGAACCGATTAGGACCATAGACTTTAAAGAAGAATACCAATACATAATAAACTTTTACCCAAAACGATATTCACCACAAAACCAATCACAACCGTTTCAAATAAGCAAATAAGTATCAAAACATGTTTGAAACCAGTTTTAAAAAGTAATCCAACCACAAAAATTCACGAACCAGTTAAAAAACCATGTATCAATACCACAAGAATCAACACAACATAATAACCTTGGCTCTGATACCAATTGTAGGATCGTATATTTATGTGTTTGATGATTCGGGTGGTCTTGGATGATGGAAATACATGATTGCCATAGTTAGAGAGTTAGTAGAGAGAGGGTGTTCTTGGTAGAGAGTTACACAAAGTATGGAATATTAGATTAATGAAAAGCACCACCCCTTCCATGGATGGAAGGGTATTTCTCTACAATACACGACCTCCTAACGGCTGTGGATCGGGGATACGATGGGTAAAGACCCGTCCTTCCTCCACGGTGTTGCACTCACGCTAAACTAAACTAATAACTAACTAATAAAGCGATAAATAACGTAATGTCTACGAGCTAAATTATGCTAGATTATATATGGGTGACCGACACTTCACTATGGAATTTCTAATTCTAACAATTACATTGAAGAACTATCTCCATCGAAGTCGACCTTCGATCACCAAGAAACCATATATCGAATTCAATTTAGGGTTTGTAATCCCTATCCGGACGTGTAACAATGAACGCAGTCAATCCACAAACCTGCTAATATCGAACATCAACAAGAACTCAAGAACAATCATTAGTCCATCACAAATCCTCAAGCTGCTAATAGCTTAAAATCATCTTGTAACAAGACACTTCCTGTTATAATTATATTAGAGTTTGCCAAACCCTAATATACTGAATTTGACCATAACAGAAAAATCATAACATCGACATTAATAGACCAGAGGATTGATAGAATGGAGTATGTTAGGATTAAAGAAATAGTCGATCTTTTACAATCCATTGTACAGCAAAAACAAGATACCTTAACAGTGAATAACGCTTAGGGTTTAAAACAAACGCAACAGCATGCTCTTCTTTCAAATTGAATTAATACCGGTGAGAATAAGAAGAAAACATGCACCGAAAACCTTAATACAACCATGTACTTGAAACCCTAAAATCCAAAATTCGATTTTGAAAACCTCCGTCTGCAGCCAACTTCGACATCCTGTAACTTTTGATTGAGAGCTCAGATCGACGATCCCTTTGGTGAAAAGTTAGATGGGTATATAGAGAAGCTCCAGTAAAAATTGTAGCCCGATCCAACGGTTCACGAAAAAGTTATCGATGTTAGAAAATAGTCCTGGAGAAGCTTTTACGAAAATTTCCAGATTCGATTTTTTTTCATCTTTCACCATTCTTCGACCAATAAAACCTTGTGAATCCCTAGGTAACGAGCTCCCCGAGATCTGATACCAATTGTGGAGTTTGATAGACTCCATGGATCGTTTAGAGCGGTAGGGATTACAATAACAAAGACAATACGCAACGGATAAATCAAAACATAATTGTTATTGCAACAAGGTTTTTCCACATCTCCCCAATTATTATTTGATCGAATAACAAAGTCTTACCTAAGCGTAATGAGGATCAAAGCTTTCTTGATCTTGGAGATTAACAAAACTAACACTAACCCTAGACGTTTATAGAAACACGTCTAGGTTACACACACACACCTTTAGACTACATTATGGAAGACTTGTATGTCAAAACCTACACCCATGTCCTCTTTATATACTAGAGGATTAGGGTTTACAAATCTCTACGAAGGACTAAACAATAAATCTTCTTTTGCAAGCAAGTCCCTCCATCTTTTTGTAGGTTTCATTCTTGTCACTTTAAGTCCATCTTGTTTCATTCTTCTTGTTTTGTTTCATCAAATCAATAAACCCAACATTGGACAATAGAACGTATAGAAGCCGAGAGGTCATGACTCGAGCTTGTGAACTCGAAACGAATAACGGCTCGAAACTTATATTGAAACTTGACGTAATATATATATAAACAAGTAAATAAAACTAAGAAATATAAATAATAAATGGTTTTTATACTAAACATTCGATAACAAGACTCGCCTTGTTATTCGATATTTTAAATAGAAACTAACGTCTAAAAATGGATATATTTTGTAATTAATGAGTTATTAAATGTTTCGAGGGCACGTTTATCGAAAAGTGTCATTTATGAGCATTTAATATTATTTATGTGTTGTGCATGGGTTACGGATTACCTAACATTAATAGCGTCAATCCACGTGGATAGCGGACTTATTAGGTTGACGAATCTAATAAGAGCCCGTTATGTACATAGGATAACGTTTTTTAATGGGTGAATTATCCTAATGACTCGTTAGGATGTGACTGGTTTTTGGAATAATAAGCGACATGAATAAATGGTTGAGTTTATCGAATTGACGAATTCGATAAGATCTAACTATTTATTCCGAAATTTATTAAACTATAAAACTTATCGCTAGACGTCTCATTGTGTCGTCATGAGTCGCATTAGGGTCATTTGAGTGCATTCATGGTGTCTTGTTGAGTCGATACCACACACACGATGATACCAAACGCTAGTAACTAAATGGTGAAACGAGATATTTTGGAGATAAGAAATGGAATATATTCGGGTAGATAACGTTGAATTTGGGATTATATATATTAAGAATTGGTTTATATTAATAGGTTGTGCCGAGTAAGTAGTCACGAGACGAGTTAATTTATTATCTCACGTTGCTAGTGTTTGTTTGTGCTTTGCTTGCTTGAGGTAAGTTTCATAGCCCCACTTTTATCTCTGTTTTTAACTAAATTGGGGTGAGAAATCATGCTACTCTTTTGGACCTTCTTAAACTCTTTTGATTTGCTTATGTGCTGACTAG
This sequence comes from Chrysanthemum lavandulifolium, assembly GCA_022545495.1. NCBI lineage: Eukaryota > Viridiplantae > Streptophyta > Magnoliopsida > Asterales > Asteraceae > Chrysanthemum > Chrysanthemum lavandulifolium. Next base: position 163,402,229 of record CM040238.1, on the reverse strand, counting down.
TTTAGATAGATATGTGGTAGCTGTTACCTTATTCTAGGGTAGCAATCATTTGCTATGACACTTTTGCCTAGCTAAGTATAGATATCTACTCAGGCCTAGTCGGGGTAGCATTTGTTCTAGGCCTTGCTACGACTGTTGTCTTGGCTAGAGTCGTTTGAGACCTCTTTGTGATATTGTTTGTGTTGTTGGCATGTGATTGGTGTGTTTATTATGTATCTATCTTAGTCTCGCATAGCAAATAAACTCTTACATGTCCACTATTGAATTTGTAGTTAAACCTATGAACTCACCAGCGTTAGCTGACCTTTTAGCATGTTTTTCTCAGATAATTAAATTGATGTTTGGAATGCTCGTTCTGTGGAGGCTTGGCAATGAGGCATGGTTGAAGGATCATATTTAAACTATGATAATATTATGCGGACCTATTTTATAATCTATGTTGGGCCTTACATTTGACTATTTTGGGATGATTGTATTTGGATAATTAAATATGTGATTGGTTTTTGAACTATAATATGACTATCTTGTTTGCTATTCTTGTGTGATGTGCCAATCCAGTAACGCCCCGAAAACTTGTTTAAGTCTTCCATTGTCTTGAGATTTGGGTGTTACACCACCATTGTCTATAACATAGACTAACAGTGATGTTTTGAAAACGTGATAGGTTATAAAGACCCCCCAATTCTACAAGTTGTACCCCTCCTGTTTTTTCCTTTTTTTTTAAATTTATTATTTTTTTTTGTTTTGTTATATTTTAAAACTGTAAAACGGAAAGTGCGGAATAAAAAATATAAAATTAAACAAGTCAAAAGTATTAACTGGCAAAAAGTACGGAACCGACACTGATAAAAAAACTATGTTATATTGTAAATTAGATGGACAAAAGAGGGGTAAAGGTACAAAATATTTGTAGTTTGTGTGAGCCAAAAGAATACCAATAGTAGAACTTTTTGAAAACGGATCGGCAGACTAATTGACCGGTTAAACCGAAAACCGATTGGTCCCAAACATGGTTAAACCAAAAAACAAAACAAAAAAAACCAAAAACCGTTTAAATCTCGATTGGACATCCGGGTCACCCCCTAGTTTTTTAGATTGACCCCCCCTATTAATTTTGAAAATTTTTTATTTATTTTTATTTATTTTTATTTTTATAATTTTATTTATATCAAAAACTATAAAATGATAAATATAAAGTTTAATAAATCAAACGCTTTAAAGCATCGTAAATACTAACGTAAACGGATAAAAACCTGTCTTTATCGCAAAAAGTGAGGGACAAAGAGAATATTCCCCTATGTTTTGACATCATAGGGGGTTCCAATAGTGTATCCCCTTTTAAAACCATGATCATACTAGAAGTTTTATAGGTGTCAATCTATCATCCGTACAGCGTGTCACTTAACTTGAACAAAACGAAAACCCAATTACCCCCCAAAACAAATAAAACCCTCAAAACCAAAATCATTTCCTTTACAAAAACAAACAATCAATTAATAGAAATGGAAAACGACTTCGATCGACTTCTCTTCTTCGAACACGCCCGCCGTACTGCCGAACTCACTTACACCAAAAACCCACTCGACACCGAGGTACGTAGTACTATTTAATTCATATCATCTTTTTTAACCTTACAAACCAACTATTATTATTAACTTTTTTTTTTGTTACAGAATTTAACTAGATGGGCAGGCGCGTTGCTCGAATTATCCACTTTTCAATCTGTTCAGGATTCCAAACTTATGATCAAAGGTTTCTTTTATATAGTATATATTTTTTATGAATTAGTTAGGGATAATGGTCTGAAAATGTATCCAACTTGACACATTATTCTTTAGCGTGTATCAAACTTTTTTTATTCCTATTGAATATATAAACTTTTAATTTATCCAATTGTGTGTATCATTATGGGTAAAGTTCGATACATAAAATGTATCGAATTTATGGATTAATGATACACACAACTAGATAAATTAAAGTTTATATATTCGATAGAGTAAAAGTTTGATATACGCTAAAGAATAATGTGTCAGGTTCTATACGTTTTCAGACCATTGTGCCAATTAGTTGCTTTGAGGTAGAGCTGTTTTATTATTTTTCTTTTGGTTGAGGTTTGTTTAATTTAATTTGTAGCTGCGATCTCGAAATTGGATGAAGCGTTAAAGATTGATCCGAGGAAACATGATACGTTGTGGTGTATGGGAAATGCGCAAACTTCTTATGCTTTTTGACTCGTGAGGAGGACGGCTAAGGGTTATTTTGATTCGGCGTATGTTTACTTTCAGCAGGCTGTTGAAGAGGTATTCGTTACTTTTGCGTGCATTTGAATGGAACTTAAATATTTTGACTTGCTGTTTTTCGCATAAGTGTTGTGTTGGATATTTAATGGAATGTATGTTTGTTTCAGGATCCGGGAACACACTTTACCGCAAGTCATTGGAAGTGGCTGTGAAGGTATAATCCTGTTTGCGTTTGTTCAATGTTCAACTTAGGTTAAGACCACATTAGCTAATAAGTAGCAAAGTCTACCACATATCGCTTTGATGATAATACGAGGCCTTGTAGGGTTACTCAGTTGATAAGTAGCTACCCCTAGAGCTTTGAGGTTTCATTGTTAGAATTTGTGGTTACTTTTAACAATTAAGAAGTGTGGCAATGTTGTATCTTGGTTACTATACTCTGTCGTGGGACAACTGGAGAACTGTTGCTACTAAGTAGGCATGGCGTAAGATAATGATCATCAGTTATTCATGGTGGAGATCTATGTGAATTTCAATTTAAGAATGGTAATTTACACATGAGGAAAGGTTGGAATAGTACTAAAGCTGATTTAAAGACATACAGTATTACATATGAGGCAGGAATTGCCAAAATATCTGTCACCATTGCTGTCATCATCCGAATCCTTGAGTTGCTTTTCTTCCATCAACTTGATAAATCAAACTTATTATCTAGAGCTTCACATTCCTCATCTAATTACCTTTACAACTCATATTGCACACACGTTGACTGATAGAATTACATTTACTAACATTCATATCATTCATAAAGATACTAATCTATTTCAACATAGTCTCATTAGATTAGTATTTATAGGAGATATTAGTGTTAGTGATTGTAACTTTATAGTTCATCATGTACAAACCGAGTTGCAACAGTATAACAAGTTTGATTTATCGAGTTGGTGAAAGTATGGGAATCAAGGTTTTCAGTAACGAGAGCAGTGGCCAGGGATATTGTGCCAATTCTTGTCTCAAGTGTAGCCTTCAAGTTAGCTTCCAGTATCGCGGGATGTGTTCTTGATCACTTTTTTTTTGGGTAAAAGGGATTCACCCCAAATTGGTTGAGGTGTTTATATGTTCTCAAATCTGGTTTACGTTTTAGGATACTTCTTTTGATGTTGAGGAGAAATTTAAAGACCTTGAAAATTCTAAAGCTGGTTACTTTTATAAGTTTTAGAACCATGTATAATCTAATCTTCTATTTGAACTTTCATATAATGTATTGATTTATATTATATCAGAAATCAAGCTATGTCAACCGTTAGAGTTGATGACTGGAGCTTTGATTATAGTCATTATACTAAGAGTTGACACAAAATTACTTTGAATAGACTCATCTTTTATTGCTCTCTTATTGGGTGGTTGTTTGTGGTTATCTGATATGCGCCAAAATCAAGTTTAAAAGAGCACTGTGGCAAACACGTGAGTTGGTTAAATAATGCTTTTGGGCGGAAAGTTAGTTAGATTACATTTTCACTATAAATACTCAACTGATTGCTATTAGTTGAGTATAGCTTGTTGATAACAATCCTTCCTCTATCTTGTGTTTGTTAATAGTTCAGTTAGCAGTTCATATCCAATTCTCTTGTTCCTTTGGGATCCTAATTGTTAAAATCACATTTTGGTTCTCATTTCTTAAGTGATTTCTGAAGCAACTCTATCACTATCCTATTCCGCTGTTTTTTAGGCCAAAATGTTCTTAATATGGTTTATAAAAGGAACAAATGGTTTGTTGGGTGATATTTATAATACCAAATCAACGCTAAGAGCTATAACACATTTATAAACTGAAATGACACGAAATATACTAGTTTTAGGTTTCCTTTGCTTATTTTCCTCTCTCCTCTCTCTATGTTTCTAGGTACAAGCTTAGAACATATGACTTCTGAGATTGGTTTTGGTTCGTGGCTGTAACGTGAAGACTAAATTATTTGTTTACTTGATTGATCCATGGCTGGATTTGAAAGTTACTCTTTTTGTGTGTGTGTTTCTTTTGTTCTAACCTTTATTTTGCCTGTGTCCTGTTAAGCAGAGTTGCAAGTAAACTTTTAGTTCATTTTTTATAAGTTATATGTTATTGGAATTTCAGTATGCTTGTAGTTGTTGTTTTGAATCAAGTTACAACGATGAAAACCTGGTTTTGAACTCTTTGTCTAATGAATATTGGGTCACCTACCCCACCAATATCTGTTCACGATTTTTAGCTATCCGAACCGAACCTCCCCGTGAGTACCCATATTAATTATATGTAGTTTTCGTTATTTCATTTGTTAGTTTTCAACACCAGTAGTCCAGTACCAATTGTATTACAGGTAGCATAGGATAGTTTAGTCTAGTCGGAACTTCGTTTTGTATCTTATCATAAACGAAATGAAGTAATAAGCTATCATAACTTTGGTACATTATAAATTTATGATTCGTTGTTACAAGAAAGGTACTATACTCTTTCTGCACAAAGATGCATATTTACACTAAAAACCCAACATTGTGAGATTGTGAGTTAGGAGTTAGGACATCCTGCCCATGGTTCTGTTTCTATGTCCATTTATGGTTTATCTTTTAGCTTCAGCTGCATGGATGACTGATTACTGTAATACTTATTCCAGGCTCCTGAATTACATGCTGAGCTCCATAAACAGGGATCTATTCAACAAGCTATGGGACCAGTGGCAGGAGGTGGTCCTTCGACCTCTTCTAGTATCAAGGTATGGTCCCTTCTACGTGCAAACAGATTCCTTTTTTTTGTTATTGGCTGTTTTACATGAAATTCCAATAAAAACATGAACTCTTTCTGGGAGCAGCTTTGGTCATTAATAATCAGCTAGAGGTGTATATGTTTTGACCGACCCTGAAACTTGTAAATGGGTCAATTCGGTTTATTTTTTCTCTAATGGGTCAACGGGTAAAAATAAAATTAGCTAAAGAGTGGCAGGTCAAATGGTGAAAGTTGCCAAGAGTGTATTTTTAGAGCATTGAACCTCCTAAATGATTATTTAAAAAAAAAAATGTTTTTTTTTAAAAATCAGTGTTTTGAGTCATATCCTGCATCTTAGCTCTTTGCGAAAGATCAAATTCAAAATCAAAACCAATTCAACCCGGCACGGGTTGACTGTTACCATGTCAACCCGACACGTGTTGACTGTTACTACAAAACCTACCCATTTTGTTATGTTAACCAACCCATTTTGTCATCCTTCCTTCATAATGCTGTGGTTAAACCATATACTTTTTTTCTGTGAAATACTAAATGTTACTGAAAAATTTAGCTGGTTGTTATTTCAATAATCTCTAATTGGGCATGTCGGCTGCACAGGGTCCGAAGACACAAAAACAGCGATCTGACATATGACATACTTGGGTGGGCTATTCTTGCTGTTACTATTGTGGCATGGGTTGGATTCGCCAAAGCAAATGTACCTCCACCACCTTCTCGATAAGCTTGTTTCTGGTGATGTCTAATGGTTTAAAGGATGAGTAGCTATGGTGACATTCTCAGTTGCAACAATAGGAACTTGAAAATTGCTTGTTTGGGGAATCAGGAATGTTATTTGATTGACATTTCTAGTGAGTGAGTTTACACCAGATAAAGATTGATCGAAAATATTAATTTGCCTTGTGTATACTTTTACTATTTTTGTTGTGATTCTACAAAGAAAACTGCTTTCTAATAATTAAATATACTTGGGAGACTAATCTAGTTTGTTAAAAATATCGAGTTTGAATTTTAGTGCAATAGAAACTTGGTAACCCTTGTAGCTTTTATCTTTACAAACAACAACGATACCTAATTCCGTTGAAGCGAAGTATGAAGGAGGTGAGATATAGACGGTCACTCCTACCCGAGGGTAAAAGGGTTGTTTCAGAAAGACCTCATGCAAGTATATATTTTATCTTTCTAAAATGTAAAATGGTTTGTTTTGAAAACCATTGGGCATTTGATACATCCTTTGTGTGGATTTGTTTTTGTAAAATGTATGTGGATGTAGCAATCCTCATCCAAATAAGCTTACTCTAAATTAGGGGTGGCTGAGTTGGTAAATGATCTTCGGCTATTATCACCAAGTGTGGGATGATAAACTATGTGGTGCAAACAAATTTGAAGTGGTTACGTCAAGCTTTCAAAAATAATGTACACTGTTTGAGTTTGTTAACGATGTGCGTCGGTCAAGCGCAAAAAGTCGAAACCATGGTTACAGAAAGTTGAACCGTTCTTGACATCAGTCACACCTCAAAAACAAGGCATGATACTATGAAACTAACGTGCCTCCCACATCGCTTTTAAATGACATAACAAATTAGTGAATATCCATTGTTTTGCATATAGAGGAAAATATTTCAGAAGCACACATGTTCACTTTGTGGTATTGTTGGGATTTTGTGATTTCTCAATGTAAGTTACCAACTTACCATAGGTTGTCGTTAAAAATTAGTATTAGTGAAACAAAAATATTTTGCCATAAGTTTTTAATGAAGATCACGAGAAAAGTAGGAGTACTTTGCACAAAAAGTATCACTCTCATGTAAAACTTCCCTGCCAAGTTTTGGCCCACTTCCAATAACCTCGTTTTCAAAATTCAAACTTTCAAATTATCATGATACATCACGCATTTACTTCAAACTAAATGCAAATTGGACCAAACACATCTTCATAAATATCAATCACTAAACAAACATACATCAACCATGACACACGTTTATAAATATTGCGTTCATACAACGAGTACACCAAAATGATAGAGTATATTTCTAAATTTCGAGATTTATTTCTTAATATGTCCAAATTAAATTAAAAAAGTACAGTACTAAATAGCCATTGCCATTCAACCATCCATTTAATTACTATCTTAAAAACCGTGTGAAGTTTCTCCCGCAAGCTTTTACTATTTCAAATTCACCCGCTCAACCACTCATTATAAAAACACATCTTCACTCCTTAAAAAACACAAACACACAAACCTCAAAAAAAACCAAACAAAAAATGCCATCATTAATCCTAGAAGAACCACTTTTAACGCCAACCCAAGACAGATTCTGCATGTTCCCAATTCACTACCCTCAAATATGGGAAATGTACAAAAAAGCCCAAGCTTCATTCTGGACAGCAGAAGAAGTGGACTTATCAGCAGATATCCGTCACTGGAGTCGTTAACTAACGGAGAACGTCATTTCATTACACACGTTCTCGCGTTTTCGCGTCTTCTGATGGCATTGTGTTGGAGAATTTGGCTAGTAGGTTTATGAATGATGTCCAAGTAGCCGAAGCGAGGGCTTTTACGGGTTTCAAATTGCGATAGAGAATATACACATTCAGAGATGTATAGTACACAAAAAAAAAAAAAAAAAAAAAAAAAAAAAAAAAAAAAACAACAACATTCAGAGATGTATAGTTTGCTTTTGGAAACGTATGTTAAGGATGGAAGGAGAAAGATAGGTTGTTTCGGGCAGTTGAGACAATTCCGTGTGTTGAGAAAAAGGCGAAGTGGGCGATGAAGTGGATTGATGGCTCGGAGTCGTTTGCTGAAAGGATTATTGCGTTTGCGTGTGTTGAAGGTAGAAAAAAAAAACAGTTTATAACTAATTTAAGTCATATTTTTTTAATTAATTTTAGTTTTAAATAGGTTTTGGACTATTTGTAACTGGTTTTGGTTTTTCACCCGTTTTGAACTGGTTTTTAAAGAGTTTTGGTTTTAACATGTTATAAATAGTCCAAAACATAAACTCGTTAAGAAGAAGTTCAAAACGGTGAAAAGCTAAATAATCCAAAACGGTTAAAACCTAAAATCGTCAAACATCTAAAAAATGTTGCTCACATTAGTTCTCTTTTTTTTTCTTGTAGGTATATTCTTTTCAGGAAGCTTTGCGCGATATTTTGGTTAAAAAGCGTGGCTTAATGCCAGGACTAACCTTCTCAAACGAGTTAATCTCACGAGACGAAGGCCTCCACTGCGATTTCGCATGCCTGCTCTACACTTTGCTAAACAACAAACTAACCGAAGAACGCGTAAAGTCCATAGTATCTGACGCAGTTGATATCGAACGTGAATTTGTATGTGACGCATTACCATGTGCACTAGTTGGCATGAATGGTGAACTCATGAGTACATATATCGAGTTTGTGGCTGATAGGTTGTTGGTGTCCTTAGGATTTAGCAAATGTACAATGTTTCAACCCGTTTGATTGGATGGAATTGATTTCGTTACAAGGAAGACGAATTTTTCGAGAAGCGAGTAGGGGAGTATCAAAAGGCTTCGATTATGTCGAATTTGAATGCAAATGGTGGTGATCAACATGTGTTCAAGATGGATGAAGATTTTAAACTAGTACTAGTTGTGGTTACTTGTTAGGTGTTTTTAATTTGATTTTTATTTAGTGTTGTGATTTATGTTTGTGTTTGTTGAATGTGCTACTGTTTAATTATGAAATGTGTTGTGATTTTGTGTTTATGTTTGTGGCAAAATACTCGCAAGTATCATCAATAAAATGTCTTCTCAATCCTGTTAGGTACGAATAATCTTAAAGTGTTTACGATAATTTTTTAAAAATAAATTTTTTTATCTGATTTGAGTTCGTGTGACGGTAAATTTAAATTAGAAAATAGTTAACTAGAAATTTTACTTTTTACTACTAAATTACTAGAAAAAAGTTCATCAACTTTAATTTGTTTATTAATAAAAAGGGGTTAATATCCTCTCCCATTACTTGAGGGAGTTTTTCAACCATTCGATTAAATCCAATGGTCAAAATTAAAAGACTCTCTTTCGATCTTGACCAGTGGATTCAATCTAATGGTTAAAGAACTCCCAACTTGACTCAAGTTGATAAGATAACTTGAGAGGATTTGAACGCACTAAAAAGTGGGTTGTTTTGAATTAAATGTGAGGAAATTTGAGCCGGTAGTGGAGCTATCAAGATGAGTGTGCACAAACGGTGTCGTTCCGTGTAGTATCCCAATAGTGTGTGTGTTTTAAAGGGCTAATAATAATAAAAACAATTTTATATTTTGTATTTTTTTTATCAGAGTTAAAAAAATGCTAACAAGAGAAGAGTTGATTCATTTATTTGATCGATTCTCTGATCTCATTTCTCAGCCTGGTATTAAATACATTTCTTTTATTTGTTTTTATTAGTAATGTTTTAATTATATTTAAGTTTAAGATATGGTTTTAATTTTGGGGTTTTTATTTGTGTTCAGATGTAAAGAAACGAATTGCAGATGCTGTTAATGATAATCAGGTATCTAACCCTCTTTTTAGTTAGATTTTTTATAGCAGCTTGTTTCTGGCTTTATTTTGGTATTTTTTATTTCCTTAGTTTTATTTAAGGGAACAATAACTAAAAACAAGTGTCGACAATTATTTTGATACGAATGAATTTCCCACTGTTTTATGCAATTATCTTTCAAGTGTTTTATTCATATCTGAAATGGCGTCAACATCAGCCGCAATAGGCGTAAATGAAATTTGCTTTCGAAATAAAACCAATGCATCAGAACAAGTATATGCGGAAAATTTATTTATAGACTTCATTTGTAATGTACTAGATTTCTAGTTCATTTCTGACAAGCTTTAGTTAAATGAGGGTTACACAATTTACTCACTTTGGTGGTGCGTGTTGGGCTTGCAATGATTTCTTTAGCAATTTTGTATTATGATCAAAATAAATGTGAAGTGGGATAATGTACTGCTAATACAATTAGACACTACATAGTGTAAAGAATTCCAGCCTGCCATAGTTAATTGATAGTATCTTGCCCTGAATTTGATTAATGTCATATAAATGATGTTTATCTCGAATCATTGAAAATGGTGCTAATAAATACAGGAAGCTGTAGCTGTGACTACCGCTATCCAGGGGGAAATACTTATGGAGATGGGAGTAGGTAAGACATGTTTCTTTGATAAGTTTTATACGGTTATATACCTTTTCTTATCTACATTAGTACATTTACATATATATTTTGATCTTAGTCGAGCCTTTGTTCTTTGACCATCTAAGATCTTAGTGAGACCCCTCATCGTGATATTGCATAAACATGGTTTCTTACACTTTCAAAGCATCTTTCAACTTCGATTTTACAATGAAAACATTATAAACACTCTTTTGTTATCGTCTTGGAGTGCGAGAATTGCATGGAGCGATCGGTGTGTGTTGAAATAATTGAATTCACCTACAAATGATTAGACGAGGTCCAGTTATGCAAGTTTTGACTTTGTTCTAAATAACTAGTTTATCGAATACGCACCCAAGTTATAGTATTTAAACTGGCCTTTAGTTACCCGTCTTGATCCGATACAGATTAAGCATCACTTTAATCGACCCATTGATATGTAAAATGTAAATGGCTCGAAAGTGTCACCTCTAATTATGCCTATCCTCTTACAAGCATACATAGTACCAAGCCTAGTAAAAAGTAAACAAATAGCTGTATGTTTGTGAGATGTTGATGATATAACAATCATGAAAAAAACAATCTGTTTGTATATTTTTTCTTGAGCACTCGCACTTGCTTATCCATGATGCACTATAACATTTCTTATTCTTGTTGGATAGAACATGCAATTGTAGCATTATTAACATGTTGGCAATTTGACACGACATGTGATGAGTTATTACAGATCCTGCTCATGGCCTAGCTTGCTTGGGGAAAGTAAACATGGAGTACGAAAATGATCAGGATTTGATGGTTCGCTTTTATGGATTTGTAGCAAAGTAATCTCTATCTCCATCACTGCTAAGTCATTTTGAGCATTTTGTTTTCTCACTCACTCAAAGTAGGAGGTTTTTCTTTGGTAGAGGCTGGAGCGACCTCTACCTTAGGTAGGGGGTGGTGTCTACATCTTAGCCTCCTCGAACAGGAAGCGGTGTGGGTCTGCATGCTTAAGTGGAGGCGGTTGGGAGTTCTTTCTTTACTTTTTTTTGTTTCTCTCCAACATGCTTATATACGATGTGCAGGTTTTATTATAAATACCAGTGAGCATAATTGTTCGTAGTTGGACTTAAATAATCTTAGGCGAAATTCTTGGTATTCTTTGAGGCTAACCGCATAAGTGATGTGCGTTTTTTGTTATCTCGTTATTGTAAAGTTCTAGCAACTTACAATTGCAAAAGATGCCTCACAATAAAAATATGGTTACCCCTAACAAAAATTCCAATTAAAAGTTGCTCCCCTATATGTTTGGTGTTTGGGAAATATGATTAAGCTTGCAGATGCATACAGTATTTCCAAACATGTGTTGTAGGAACCTTAGGGATTTGAACTTCTCATTGGTGTTTTAGTTGAAAAAGCATACGATATATTTCTGATTATGTATAATCATTTTCTAAACCTATATCTTGGAGCCGACAGGGAAGAGATGGCATGTGAAGAAGCAGAGCTCGGGCCAGATGAATACGCTAAGAGATTGCAAATGCAGGAGAACTTGCACCAACAGGTAGAGTGATTTTGTGGCTCTTTCTTGTTCGCTTTATGCTTTGTTGTTGCCAAACAAATTATCTGGAATATGGAATTTTTTATTGCAGCAATTGGAGATGTTGAAACACATGCGTAATTATGGTGTAGAAGATCAGTCTGCTATCTTAGAGAAGGTAACGCGTGTCTTACACTTCAAGTATTTGATGCTAGTATGCTACTTTGTTACTTTATTTACCTACGTTCTCCATTTTAGTCCCTACCCATTATCGCCTCACCTAGTAAATGCAATTTAACATCATTACTTGTGTGTATCATATAAATAAGACTTCCAGTTATATCTTAGTGTCACTTGATAATGCATACATAGTTCATTATTGTGTTTCTATCATTTAATAGTTCAAGTTTGTGTTGTGTGCAGTTGCGACTGCAAATGGAGAAAGAAGAATTTGAAACTGAGACATCACTACTGTCGGTAGAGGAGATCCAGAACATTGTTCAAAATGGAGCATAGAGGCCTGTGTTAATTTCGATGTTAATACAATGCAGTAGTACTCAAATTATTTGTAAGTCAAGGACATGTTATCATACCCTTTTAGAGAATTAATGATATTCAAATCATCATATGTCTCGCTTATCTCCTTGTTATCTTGATGTTTCGGAGTCGTTTTCATATGTACGAAAAAACTGCTGGTGTTTATGAGCCCGTAAGGGGTTAAGACAATCAAGAAGAATCGCAAATACCACCAGGTGGTTCTACGGATATCACTTGGAATCGTGAGATCACTTTCCAAAGAAACTATTCGACCCTAATGCCAGGTTACACGAATATCTACTTGGGATAAGCACCAAATGTAGTTATAGAATTAGACACCAAGAACCCTTTGCGCTGAAGTGTTAATCGCTTTATGTGTCTTTTCATGCATGATCGATTTCTATTTATAGGAAAATACTCTTAGCTAGTCAAATGGAATTATGAGAATTAATCGCCCATTAATCGCCTCATAATTATCCCCATTATATTTGTTAGTGGTTACACGACCAATTAAACGTGGTCATTATGCGGTGAATCGCCACTGAATAGGTCAATGCCTGTTACAAGTTTATCGGTGGAAACACCGCCCATCAACACTAACTTAGCACTAGCGATGGAAACACTGCTCATCGCTAACTAAGCACTAGCGATGGAAACACCGCTTATTAGACAAACCACTATTAGAGTCAAGGTGTTCGGGGACCATATGGGTGTACACTCTGCACCTCCTTACCCATTACTGGTGTGAACTAATCCCACAAGTCACTAAATTTTTCAACAATCCTCCCAAATTTAGTTCACTTCCTTTGCATGAAGAACAAACATTAAACAAAACATGTGCATAAACGAAAATATCATGAGGATTGAATTTCCATCTTAGTACATTACACGCTCAAATATTCGAGAATCGAGGTGTTCTAAGAATTGAACCATTCAACCCATTGAATACCAAGATAAAAATACACAAGTTTTCCAACATTTAAAAACTCCCGACACTATACAAGCCATGTGTCCATATCCAAATTCATAAATGTTGTAAAAGCTAAAGTCCAAAAGCTTCAAGCGGCAAAACTTCAACATTCACATAGGTGGTTCCTCTTTATTCATGCTCCTGTCAAGCACTTTTTCAAAGAAAATTAACCATTAAGTAAAGACTTCATCCTCCTTTCAAAGCAGTTCCGAGCACAACCTTGGGATGTAAATAAAACATGTGCTCCACCACCGAATGTTCGACTTTCCACATTGAACTCGGCTCCCAAGTTTCCTTAGGAGGAGTTGGGTGTCCTAGCATTCAAAGTGACTAAGTTGGACTTAAACCCATCCCTTCAAAGCAGACTTTATAACCAAGTCTCTAGCCAAACCCTTCACAAGTGATCGCTAAATTTTGTTGAGATCTAACAAACTCTATAGATACCACCCCATTCATGTGTCTAGACTTACCATTGTACATTTGGCTATAAGCCTTAGCCAATGTAGCAAAGACTATCACAACGGATAGAAATAGGTGCTATAGGTTTAGGCCACAATGGAATTTCAAGAAGCAAGTTTTCAACCATTCAACTTCTTCTTTACAAAGAATTGCTAAGGCCACAAATTCAGATTCCATTGTTGAACCTGGTGATGCAAGTTTGCTTTTGGATGCCCAAGAAATTGCACCTCCACCAAGTAGGAATACCCACCATTGGTAGACTAATTGTCTTCGATGTTATCGGTCCAACTTGCATCGGTGTATCCTTCCAACATCGATGGGTAACCAAGATATGAGAGACTATAATCCATAGTTTTCTCCAAATACTTCAAGATTCTCCGAATCGCTCGCCGTTGATGAGCACTAGGATTACTAGTATACCGCTCAATTTTCCCACCGCAAAACCAATATCGGGTCTTGTACAAGTCATGGCATACATCAAGCGACCAATTACCCTAGAATACTCAAGTTGAGATACGACTTTGCCATGATTAGGCATCGACTTCTCACAAGTATCCATAGGTGTACTCATCGAGTACAATCAAAGTAATTGAATTTCTCAACACCTTCTCAATATAATGAGACCGAGATAGAAATTCTTTTACTTTCATGTTTAATCCTTATATCAAGGATAACATCGCCTCCCCATGTCCTTCATGGAGAACCTTGATGACAAAAATTCTTTTGTCAAGTCAACCGAATTTGGTCGGTGCCAAAGATCAACATGTCATCAACATATAGACAAATGATGACTCCTTTACCGATTCATCAAATTTGCTATATACACATTTGTCACTTGGTTAAGAACATAACCACTAGACAAAACCACTTCATCAAATTTTCGATGACATTGCTTAGGTGCCCGCTAAGTCCATAAAGAGACTTAATCGGTTTACACCTTGTTTTCATTTCCGTGCAAGATGAAGCCCCGAGGTTGGTTCATATAAACCTCCTCATCCAATTCACCATTCAAGAAAGTCGTCTTCACATCCATATGATGAATAATCGATTGTGAATTGATGCCAAAGAAATCAACAATCTAATGGTACTTATACGAGCCACGTGGGCATAAGTATCAAAATAGTCTATCCCGACTTTTGTTTAAAGCCCCGAATGACTAGTCTAGCCTTGAACTTTTCAATAGTTCCATCTACCTTTATTTTCCTTTTGAAAATCCATTTGCAACCCAAAGGTTTGCAACACGGTGGTAGATCAACCAACACCAAAGTGTTGTTGCCCATGATGGAATCCATTTCATCATTGATTGCTTCTTTCCGTAAAGCAATATCCCGGGACTTCATTGCTTCTTCAAATGTCTTAGGATCATCCTCAACAATGAAGCAATAGGAGTATTGGTCGAGACCTCATTCCTTGTTCCTTCAACCAAGTATAGTTGAAACTCGTGTCCAAATGACTTTGGAGTCTCGACCCTTTTGCTCTTCCCGAGCATAGGTTCAGTTGTTGAACCACAACCTCATCGGGACCACCGATGGTTCATCATCGTGGACCTCGATACACCGGTGTCA
This sequence comes from Chrysanthemum lavandulifolium, assembly GCA_022545495.1. NCBI lineage: Eukaryota > Viridiplantae > Streptophyta > Magnoliopsida > Asterales > Asteraceae > Chrysanthemum > Chrysanthemum lavandulifolium. The sequence continues at coordinate 163,387,008 of CM040238.1, read as the reverse complement.
TGAGTTCCATTAGGAATCCTCCGACTTGGTCTAGGGACCGATGAGAATCTATTCTCATCAAAGTTTGCATCCCTTGATTCAATTATTGAGTTAATCGAAACATATTCATTAGGTTCAATAACATAGAACCTAAAAGCCTTTGAATGCTCAAGATATCCAACAAAGATGCAATCAATGCCTCTTTAACCCAAAGTTTTCGACTTTGGATCGTGGAGTCTTACAATGCCCTACAACCCTGCACTCGAGATAGTTCAGTTGGGTTTCCTTTTAGTCCGAGTTCATGAGGGTAACCTTGTTCTTTTGTTGGGAACCCTATTTAATAAATAGCAAGTCGTTAACATAGCTTCACCCCGTAACCCTTGACTTAGTCCTGAATAAGACAACATGGAATTAACCATCTCCTTCAAGACCTGCTTTTCCTTTCGTAAATACCATTTCTTTGAGGAGTATAAGGGCGATCTTTTCATGGATTATACCAATGATCGAAAATACTGAGAATATCCATGTACTCACCTCCCTATCGCCCTTAATCTTTTGATCGGGACCCAAGTTGTAATTCAACTTCACTTTTAAACACTTTGAATTTATCTAATGCTTCATCCTTGGTATGTAACAGATAAATATAACAAAACCTTGAAGCATCATCAATAGATGTCACAAAGTACTTCTTATTACCCAAAGAAGGATTGGCATGCAAGTCACACAGGTCACTGTGTATAAGCTCCAAGAGCTTAGTCTCACGACTAACACCCTGAAAAGGTTTCTTGGTTATCTTGGTCAACATGCAAGTTTTACACTTTTCAGTGTCCATGTCAAATGTTGGGATTAAACCATCCCTAAACATATCTTGCATCCTTTTATAGTGTACATGGCCAAGTCTTGCATGCCATAGGGTAGAGTCAGTCAGGTCAGTGGTGGTCACAAATGTGAATTAACACTATCAATGACAATATTAAGCCCTGAACATTTGATTACACAAATATCCAAAACCAATAAAAACACCATGCTTAGAAAGAACAAATTTATCGACTCAATAACTTGTTTATATCCATGATTATTCAAAATACCACTTGAAACCAAGTTCTTCCCGATATCGTGAACATGAATAACATTAAACAAAGTTACAATCTTTCCGAACTAAAATTAAGATCTACACAACCACGACCATGCACCAAGGCGGTTGACTCATTTCCCATGTGAAGAATAGAACCATCATTCGGTGACTCATAAGTCTTGAACCAACTTCTATCTTTACACACATGAATCTGTTGCACCAGAGTCAACCCACCACGCAACATCATCATCCCGCATAATAAGATTCAGATACATATGTAACATAATAAACCGAAAAGACTTATTAAACATATTCGACCTTTCGGTGAGTTGGTAGAACCACCACCCCGAACCGTTAGTGCTTGATCCATTGGCTTTACCACCAATCTTAACACCCTTGCAATCCCTTTTAATGTGACCGGTTTGCCACATTTCCAACAAGTAGGTGTTGCCTTCTTGTTAGGATCTCGCCTTGTGTTGTCATGATATTTGCGTTTGCCTTTGTTGTCATTGTTCTGGTAGAGTTGTTATGCTCCACCATATTGACAACAGATGCACCAAGAGCATTGCTACTCTTTGGCTTGTCATTATCCCGCACCTTGAGAGATTCCTCAATGCGCAGATGATCGCCCAACTCAACCGTAGTTAACTCCTCATTTTTATGTTTCAA